>CAIGRN010060249.1:0-13110 GCA_903798345.1 Fraxinus anomala
GTTGATGTTGAATACAAATTTGATCACAATTAGTCACGTTGAATACAGATTGTCACAATTAGTCACAGATGACACGTGTCAGCAAATGTGAGTGGTGGTAGATGGATCCATGGGGTGGGAATGTGATTTCCAATTTTTAATTTTTTGAAATTTTTAAGTCGCCGGAGTAACTGTCAGAACTATTATCGGAGTGATCGTCGGAGTAATCGCCGGAACAGTCGCCAGAGAGGAAGTCGGAGTGATTATCGAAAAAGTCGCCGGATTGGACGCCGGAGCAGTCGCCGGAGTTGATGGCCGTCTCCGATGGAGAGAAAAAGTAGAGAGAAGAGATTAGAGAGAAAGTGAATGATTTGGATTTGAAATTTAATAAATTGGAGTAATTGTATTATATTATAATTAAAATATTTAATAAATTGATTTAAATTTAATAAATTAGAGTAATTGTATTATATTATAATTAAAATATTTAATAAATTGATTTAACGCCTGATTTTTGAAAAGATTTTGAAGTTTCTTATTTTTGAAATGTAATACTTATATGTAGGATTTATGTATTGTTCCCTTATTATAATGTGGTAATTTTAAATATGTGGGTCGGAATTATTTAAACACATTGACAGCTGATTATTTTTGAAGAACAAGGAGAGGAAGATTTAGTTGGCAATATTCATAAACAAAAATGTCTTCCACATGTATGAATTACAAATTATCAATTAGAATATGTGATTCTTGTTCTTAGCATGATTATTGAATAACTACAACAATGATATCAAAGTCCATTAAGTTTCAACGAGCAATTCGATCCGATTAAGATTCACAAAAAAAATAAGCACAGAGATTTCAAAATTGGTGTGTTCAAACGAGTCACTATCTTGGATTACTTCTCTTAATAAAGTTGACGTTTTAAGATGGAACATCAAATCTTAACAAGACACTCTTACCAAGCCTCTATCATCGGCTAAGTTCACTCAACTATTATCCAGATCGGTATCTCTAATGGGAGCTCCGGAACTTGGATAAGCCAGAAGAGGTTGTTAGGGATAAGCTAGAATTGACATCATCCACTAAGCCATCAAATAGAGATCAATCTAACAAATTCAGGTATAACTAAACATTAGCAGATTGACATTGTTGTATTTTAGACTGTAACCAAAATATTTTATCCTGCTATCACTTGTTATACGATAAAATAAATACGTGTACAACACTTCATTTTCACTCAATGAAATATAATACTTTTCCTGTCACCTCTCTTTGTAATCCTAACCGCTGCATTGCAAATCTTGTTTAATTTAATTATAACTTAGTAAAAGCCATTTAAACCACACAACACGAGAGGGGCCCCGTGTGTTGCACCGATTATGAACATAGCTAGACAAGACAAATGACAAATTTCATCCCAACCTCTTCCTAAAAACCGTACCAAACATGTCCGGCCTTCTTCGCTTTTACTTTTTCGTTTTGTTCCACTGCCACAAGAAGAGGGCAAATGTTTATCCCCTATTTGACAACCATTATTTTCAAACTTTTTGTTCTACATACTCATTTTCAATCACACATTCTTACAATAAAATATTATGCTAGTAAACTCAAAATTTTTCCTACTTTTTTAATTATATTATCCTAAAAAACACTATTTGAAACCCTATTTACTATATAGCTGACGTTGAATCAAGCCTTCTTGCATCTGCATTGCAGTTTTTTAAGTACAAATTGAGATCAAAGCAAGTTCATCAACGCATAAAACCAGTTAGCCACTTAGAAGGAACCAATACACCAAGGGCATTTTTTTTCGCCTTTTTAATACCGACCACTAGTGTTCAATCCACGTTGTTGAACATATTAGAAATATTACAAATATGCGCCATAAAATTCTTATTACTAGTCATTTCCATGTCATCTGAGCTGCCATGGCTATAACTCAACAGAGCAACAGTAGCTACTTTACAAAATTTACAGTAGTTCAAGAACCAACAGGTACTAGACTAAGAAAAAGACAGATTCGCCCTCCACGGTACAGTAAATCCTCTGCCATGGTAACATTATTCCTCTTACATGGTAATATTATTTCATTATTTATTTATTTATAACACTGATTGGATATTACTGCCTACTCATCTCTAAGGTAGCTCGATGGGTTTGATACACCATATGTCTTTGGCATATTCATGAATTGTTCTGTCACTGCTGAACTTGAAGGAGCCTGCTGTATTCAGTATAGACATTTTTGTCCATCTCTGCAAAATAACAAGTGGGCATATTAGGCAGAGTAATAGAAGCCAAAGTAGGATTTAATTCATGGTGTTGATAATGTTGGGGGGCGGGGAATTCAGGGTAAAACTTCGAATGGGATGATTACGATCAATGTCCCCAACCTTTCACTTTTGATGGGAAGAAATGAGAGTCGAATTTATCAGCCCATCAATCACATAAGATTTAATTTGCTCTTTTTAAAAGTTTTACTATTTCTTTAGTTAAAAATCAGATTTTTTGTAGATTTTGATAGAAGTTTGATTAAATGAGTGGTAGAAAAGTTGTGGGTCTCATGAAATGTGTTGTTAAAATTAATTGTTGACTTTAACTTAAATTTTAATCCACACCGAAAAGGGGCTTAGTCTCATTTTTCAGCTAAAGTGTAATTGTATCTCGAATGAAAATTTTAAAAGACTTAATGGCAAATGGGCGAAATTCATCCGCTGGTGGACCCTATTGCTTCCTGCCAAAAGAATAGATCAAGGACCTACTTACTACCTTTGGAATAGTTTGGGGGACTCAAAACTGTTATTTCCCAACTTCGAATACAAGGAAAAAAGTTTGAATTTCAAGTTCATGCAGATAACAAGTTGTTGAATACATGCATATGCACGGCATAAATGCAAAAACTAGCAATATGGAATAAGGCTTGATATAACTCACCTTTTGATCTCGATATGCATCATCAACCTTCTCTTGGCATTCGATGTAACTTGGAAAGTCCTTGCCCACGAGGAAGTAGTCAGCACGGCCAAATCCTTCATTCCCTTCCAAGGACCCCATTAGTTCATCATAATTATAAGGCCCGAAAGCACCATTCCTAACAAACTCCTTGACTTCTTCAAAGCGTTCATCTGGCACAAACTGCAATTAACGAGAAGATAAAAATGAGTCAATCCCAAAATGAAAATCACTTAGAGAATGTAAGATGGATTGGTTTTGAACAAGTTTGATAAACACGTGACGTGTCTTTATACGTTGACATCCCACAATCCAGTTTTACAAGGCCACTATATTCAAACTAGAAAACAAAAGAAAACAATTCAAGAGAGCAATGCAAGAAACAGGTCTTAGATTTTAAAGATTCTGGGCACACAGAGGGAAAATAGAGTTGAACTGTACCTTGCCCTCAGCTCTTTCTTTCCGAAGTGCTGCAATCTCATGAGCTTGAGCTCCAAATAAGAAAAAGTTGTCCTCGCCAACTTCCTGCCTAATTTCAACATTGGCACCATCCAAGGTCCCAATCAATACGCAGCCGTTCATTGCGAACTTCATGTTGCTGGTCCCACTGGCCTCCATACCGGCAGTACTAAATAAGGAAAAGGGGGTGGGGAGGAGTGGAGGTCAGATATTGTTGTGTTGAATCTGTTAATGAAGGGAACACATTTTTCTTTCAGGAGATATGATGAATCTAATACTTCCAAGTATGAGCTAACACACCTGATATGTTGTGAAAGTTCACTTGCAGGAATTAATAATTCAGCAACACTTACATTGTAATCTGGAACAAATACAACCTAGATAGAGGTTGAACGTAACGTAATTAAAACCATGATTTGTGTGAATGAATGTGCACCAAGCAACTTAAGAGTACCATATACCAAGCAATCCCACAAAAACATTATATGACAAATCCCTTTTCCTTTGCATATAAGAAGCATAAAGTCAACCACAAGAAATAAATGATTCAATGACATTGAAATACAATTTAACGATATTAGGAGGAAGCTTGTACCTTTAAAAAATCAGCAATATCTGGATCATGATTTATGGTAGCTCCAACATCTGTGATAAATTTTACAATCCTCTTTGCTTGTACGTATGTGGCAAATGCTTTTCCTCCAAATATACAAACTCGAGGAACAAACTTTTCTTTCCTTTCTGCCGCGGTCATTTCTTTCATTTTCTTATAGCGATAAACAACTCCCAAGAGATTTAATAGCTGTCGCTTGTATTCATGAATGCGTTTTACCTGAAAAATGGCAGCCACATTCCATGTCACCAATACCGTCGGAAAATTGTGTGGAAAGGAAATATAAGAATTGATCTCGAAAATGATGACTAGGAAATATGTATATGCCCATCCGATGTAGATTGTTTAAAAATTCAAACCACAACCAAGGACATAGGTAAGAGGAGAGAAAATGACCTGGATGTCGAACATTGCATCTGGGTTAACTGAATACCCTGTCTTATCTTTGAGGAATGAAGCAACCTTGATCTTGTTGCTTCTTTTGACTGCCCTCCACTCAATTTGAAGATCCTCATTATCTGCAAACTGCAATGATTTTTTCACGCGTTAAAATATATTATATGGCTTCAATAATGATAAGAAAAGAAAAATAATCTACTGGGTTTAAAGGTAGTGCATGTATAAAAGAACTGAACCTAAAAGTCCCTACTTAATTCTGTAAGCTATAGAGAGTTGAATCATATATAGGATGGAAGAAACAAACATATAAGCAAAATCTTTCTAAATTTAATAAGCTGTTAAGAAATGTAGAAGTTATTATAATGAGAAACTATATTGCGCAACTGCAGAAACACAGGTTATGTGTAACTTGAGGTGACAAACACGAGGACTTAATTGTATAGGAAGTACTTATCAGCTCAATAAGCTGGAACAAATAAAGGTCCTGTGCCGAGCCAGTTAAGACACGGAAACCATTCCAGAATTTAATGGCCTATTACAAATAATCTAGCAATATGAGTGCTGTATATAAAAGTTGGATGTGGCAGACTACATGAATTACCTTCTGCAGTTCTGCCAATTTCTCAGTATTCAGGACCCAATCCTCTGTACCTATCCACTTAGAAATAATGGTACTTAGATCTGGATTGCAGAAATGGATCCATCTTCTAGGTGTTACACCATTTGTTTTGTTCTGAAACTTCTCAGGCCAGAGCTGCAAAAGATTTACAAATAAAAACCTCTTGCTACACAGGAGAAGTACAATAATCCACCAAAAATCAGCAAATGATACATGATCGAACAATGAAGTTCCATAATCTTATTGAGAAATTTACCTGAAAAAAGTCATTAAAGACTTCCTTTTTAACTATTTCACTGTGGATCTCTGCAACACCATTAACGGCATGACCACCTACAACACAAAGGTTAGCCATCCGGACCATCTTCGGCAGTATAGGAGCTTGTTCGGGTTTTACAACTTTCTCCTCCTGGGGGTCTTTTTCTTCAAGTTCATCTTCATGCGCAGGCACAACTTCAAGGTTAGCCATCCGAACCATCTTCGGCGGTATAGGAGCTTGTTCGGGTTTTACAACTTTCTCCTCCTGTGGGTCTTTTTCTTCAAGTTCATCTTCATGCGCAGGCACAACTTCAAGGTTAGCCATCCGGACCATCTTCGGTGGTATAGGAGCTTGGGGTTTTACAACTTTCTCCTCCTGTGGGTCTTTTTCTTCAAGTTCATCTTCATGCGCAGGCACAACTTCATCGCTAGTTTCGTGAATAATGATTTCTTCTGGTTTAGCAAATAAATCAGCCAAAGATGCAGGCAGATCAACATTTTCCAAAATTCTCATTGCATTCACTTTTTTCTCCAACATTTCAGGATTTGATGTGCCATACTCTGATATTATGTCTTGAATTAACTGAAAGATGATTAAAATGTGATGAGATTCAAATAACGATAAATTCATGGAAATATGGGATTTGTTGATTTATTTATGTGTCTTAATACCTGTTCATCAATCATCTCTATAATTTCAACGTGTCGTGGCAGCAGTTTTTGCATTAGTTCATAATTCCATTTCTCCAGGGCCTCAGGCAAAACAGTGTGATTTGTGTATGCCACAGTTCTGCAAAGAACACACCACATGAAAAGTTAGTTTAGTAGCAGAAAACTTGAGACGTTACAAAGTTTAATTACATTCAATAAAACCAACCGATTTAAAAAGCATACTATTGTTTTTGGCCATTTTAGTTTTTTGTTGGAACTAGATGCATGGATGGAGTCACAAGGCACGTCAAACAATTTTTTTACGATAAAGTTACAGAAGATACCAAGTCAAAGTTCAGCCACACATGCAAAGCCATTATTTAAGACGGCAACAAATCAAAATTTTCCGAACAAGGAATACACAGCAACACAAATTTAACCCACGAAGATTATATAGTTTGGCATAATAGAGAGGGATTCCTAGATAAATTTTAGCACCACTCTACCATAGACTTTGTGTCTGCCTTTGAAATTCTATTATTGCCTGGAAGAGTTCAGAAGACATAAATCACAAAGACCTGAGTATGATGGGGATGAATTGGATGCTTCAGTGTATGCATTGATTAATTTTATCTATGATTCATATACTGGTCCAAAGCCAAATAATTTGTTAATATTATACTGAACCATCTCATTTAAAAGTTTAATATCATTAAGAGGGAAAAACTTATTTGCTAAATTTAATCTTGAGTACATCCCTCAAGTAGATGACAGTTACAAGTTTTTCATGTTTTCACGAATAGGTGAGGATGAGATTGAGACACAGAACCAAGACCTTTGTTTGCTTTGGATACCAAGTTGAACGCATCATTTAGATGCTTATGTTATTGAAAGGGGACAAAACTAGTTTTAAAAATTGTCTTCAAACACTATAATTTTACTTTGCATTATATTCCAGTATATCTTTAAGGATTTGAAGAACTTCTCTGACATGGTCCACATAATGAAAAAAATACCTTATCCATTAAAAAGGGGAAGTACCTCTGCGTAATACTCCAAGATTTCTCCCAACTCATGCCCTTGAAGTCCATCAAAATCCTCATTAACTCTGGAATACATAGTGTTGGGTGAGTGTCATTCATTTGAACTGCAACCTTTTCAGGAAACTCATCCCATATCTCATTTCCACCAGATCTCCTCTCAAATCGTGCAATAATATCTTGAAGAGAAGCTGAGCACAAGGTATATTGTTGCTTCAGTCTTAGGATCTTTCCCTCCGTTGATTCATCCCCAGGGTAGAGCATGTAACAGATCTGATGTCAGAGAAAAGCATAAGATAGGTTTTTCTTGTGAAGTTGGTGGTGCATTTGCATATAAGAGCAATATTATATAAGAGCAATATTTAGGGAATCAGGAAGCACGTAACAACAGAAGTTTATACCGTATTTAATATGCGTACCTTCTCAGCATTTGCTTGGGCTTCACATGCTTTCGTGTGTTCTCCAGCGTTGAAAGCATATAAATCAAATTGTTCAGATGGAACCTTAGTGGACCACAGTCGAAGGTTGATTGTGGTGTTGGTTTTATATCCTGGTATTGGCACATCATATGCAACAGCAACTATATCTTCTCCACCAATCCAACGACTCTTCCCATCCGATCCTGTAAGAACTTTGCCATAAAACTTCACAGGATATGAGACATCATTTCTCACAATTTCCCAAGGATTGCCCATCTGCATGGAAACTTAAGTTTACTACGATATACTGGAGGTTTTACATAAACATCTCACTATGGAAACCATTCGATGAATCATTTCCAGAAGCTTTCTTGGAGTATGATTGTAAATTCCAAACACTCTATCTGTGCATATATGAATGAAGCAAAAAATGAATAAAAGCAAGCATACTTCGAGCCAATTTTCAGCAACCTCCTCTTGTCCATCTTTTGTAATCTGCTGTTTAAATAAGCCATACTTGTACCTAAGTCCATAACCCCATGCTGGATAATTTAAGGTTGCCAATGAGTCCAGAAAACAGGAAGCGAGTCGCCCCAAACCCCCATTTCCAAGAGCAGCATCTGGCTCCTGTTATGGATAAGTCGAACAATTAGCAAAAAGAAAGGAAAGAGAATGGATGATATTTTCTTGGAGATTGCAAATCCTAGTAGTCGTTTATCTCAATATCATTTGTGTCAAAGGTACCCATATTTCTTAGCCCAGGTACATGTTTCAGCACAGACAAATCCGCAGCTCATATTGCAATAAAGCGAGATTATGGCATAACACTTGCAGACGTAGAAAACTAAATTATGATATAAGTAATTTTGTGAAGACTAAAAGTGAGCTAAGTCTAGATCATTTAACAGAGCCACCCTAACAATTACATTGTAAACTAAATTCTGATATACAAAGAAAGGTTGCTGACAAATTGTCCACTTCCAATGTATCCCAATTGAAATAATCACAGGACAATCTGACCTGTGAAGCTACTGATTCGAGACTGTGACCAAGCTTTTTCAAAGCTTCTGCGTATTCACCAGAGAGCTCCAAATTACCAACTGAATTTAACAATGCTCTACCCTGAGAAGAAACATACTTCGTCACAGAAAGAGAAGTAACCAAGAGCTCAACATGGCAGATTTTTGTCAAGGATACAAGTCCACATATGCAGTAGTACAGGGCTTCTGATGTTAATAATCAAAACTATTGAGAAGGACTCAGTACAAACCTGTAGAAATTCCATTGATAAATAGTATGCTTGTTTTACATTCATCTTTTCATAAAGATCGTATGTTGCATTCCAATTGATGATTAATGCATCACGTACACTTTGGGCAGTAGCAAAGAAAGCCTTGGGGAGCTCAAAATGTTCAGGAGAAAATAATGGTGTGAATTCGGCATGGTATTTGATACTCGAGGCAATAGATGAAGCATCAGGTTTAAACGAACTCTGATAACTATGAACTCCTAAAATCAACACGCGGGATCAAATAGTTAAACCTAAGTTCATTAGCATAAAGTTGATACAAACAACTGCCTCTTGATCAATCAAATACTTGCTCTATGCATCCATAATTCAATTTTCGACAAATGTGTCAATTCTAGATAAAGATATCATAAATATTATACAAATATAAAACATAAAACCACAAACTTTGATAATGCGAAAGCATAAATACTGACCAAAATTTTACTCTAAGAAAAAGGTTTAAGATGTCCAGTTCGCGAGTTTTATTATTCCAAGTAAAGCTGTAAACTCTTAAACTAGATATCTATTATTCAAGCATTTATAAGTCACAGATGTTCCTAGATTAGTAATGCTGACTAAGAAATTCGAATTACACTGCTTATACTGCAATAAATCCAAAGAAAATCTCATCCAAAAGCTGGAAACTTAAATTGATTCACCTTCTATTATTATTTTTCAACTTCATTATTATAAAAAGTTACACATACTCAGGAATTAGCACTTTCCCCCCTCTTTTTAGCAAAAAACCGATTTCTTTGCCTTTACTTTCTCTAGCTTGCTTGTTCAATAAAACCCCCCATTCATTATATTTGTGCATATGCTCAAATGGCCCCTTCCTCCCCATAATAGAGCACAAAAGACTCTCCCTCTCTTTTTCGATTAAACAGCTTTGTACAGTCAACACCTGTATGTAGCTCTGTGTATTTAGGTCTAAATAAAGGTTTAATGATCTCCAGTTCGAAACTTGTTATTCCAAGTAAAGCTGTAAACTTTTAAACCTGATATCTATTAGTCAAGCACTTAAAAATCACAGATGTTCCTAGATTCGTAATGCTGACTAAGAAATTCATGAATTTCACTGCTTATACTGTAATAGATCGAAAGAAAATTTCATTTAAAAGCTAGGAATTTAAATGGAACTGACATATTTAAATTTCAAAAATTTAAAATTTGCCAAATGCTTAACAATGTTGGAGTGGCGAGCGCAGAAAATTAAGATATATTATAATTCACAGGAGTTTCTAAGTTAATTAGGCTGAGAAAGAATTCGTCAATTCTTCTGCTTATACTGCAATTAGTATATCCAAAGTAGAATCTCTACCAAAAGCTAGGAACTTAAATTGACCTCACAATTTCAAATTTTCCAGAAATTAGACTTTTCCAAATGCTTAACAATTTTCGAAACGGTAGACAATAAAAATAGCATCAAAAGTCCAACTGAGACTCTCATCCAAAAACTAGGAATTTAAATCTACCTCAATTTTAAAATTTCCAGAAACTAAAATCCTCTTAACAATTTTTGAAGCGTTAAGCAATAAAATAAAAGATAAATAACACAGATAACATAACATAGCATCAAAACATCCATCGTAAGTGTAACATACAAACCGAACCTTCTTCGGTGATCGGATCAATTACTTCTTGCTTCGGCTCACTGGAAACACTCTTCACATAAAATGACGATTCTACCCTTCTTCTCGTCAAAAACAGCTTACAGCTTCCATTTCTGCAGCTGAAATCAATTAGCCTTGGATTAGAACGTCGATGCGATAACACTGCCGTCGCCGTGTAGCACGAAAAAGTCGCCATTTTTCTCTCTGCCTCTATGAAAGTGTGTGTAAATGTGTGTAGCTTTGATACTGGAGATTGAAGATATTATTATAGACAGAAAATATCTGAGGGACATGGTTCGATGGAGTGTGTTGTCTGGTAGTGATTATTAATCATCGAATCACCGATCACGATACTGTTTCTCGTGCCACCCATGCTGTTAGTAAACGTAGATATCATATCGCTCGCTCTATTGCAAAGAAATTGTCTACGGTCGAGACTTCAGCATTCTCGACAATATTAATATTTAGGACTATGATTGTTATACATAATATTTAACATAAAATTTTACATAATAGTGAAGGGGCGTCACCATCATGTGAGGTGTTATGTATATATTTATGTACTGTGTCCCACGAATATAAACTTGTTATCATTTTTACACAAATTGAAAAAATTTAATTAATATAACTAGAAATATAAATTTTTCTTACATTTTTCCTAATATACCCCTATATTAAATAAGGGTTTAAGTTGGAATAATTCATATTTGTTTATAATAAAGTTAGGAGTATATTTAAAAAGAAAAAAAAATAATGTTATTCATAATCAACGATTACAGTAGTCAGAAATTCTATATGTCAATTTGTTATTGAGGCATTAGTATATTATTTGAGGCAACAAAATTAAAAGAAATTAATGCATCAAATAACAATCTGTCATATAAAATATCACGTAGGGCGATTACTGTAGTCGTCGACTACAAATGGCATTATCCATTATGAAACTAAGAAATCATCATACTCTCAACAAGGAAAGTGATCTATAGATTGAGACAAATGAAAAAGAAAAGTAAATATATCCTTATCGGATGAAGGAGGTATTTTTTTTTTCACAATCAATTTTATGTTAATATTGGGCATTCTCTCAATACTTGTGAGTAAAGAAGTTTAGAATACGAGAGGTCAGGTTCACGGTTCTTTATTTTTTCACGAAAAGAATAATTATTATACATGTTGGATCGTTCTTTCAACCATTTATAGGTAATATTATATTTAATATTTCTACTTATAAACTCAATCGAACATGTTGTGAAGTAATGACAACATTTATAGATTAGAAACTAAAAATGACAATATTCATCTTTGTAACCCAAATACCTCGTAAAAACTCTCTCCAGTTAAGAAGAATGGCTCACGTTCATTCCTAGCTAACCCTCAAAGTGACTAGTGGGAATCTAGGCACCTGTTGAAACGCTCGAAATTGCCATATCAAGAAGCACGAACGAGCGTAGAATCAGTAGGCACAAGAAATAGAAATCACTCGCGAGCATCATTATGGGAGTTCTTGAGTTAACTTTATGAGGCAAGATAATTGTATTTAGGTGGGACAAGGTTTAGAGTGGAGAAGCTCATCTGAAATTAGAGCTAAAAATGTCCTACTACTTTTCTTTCCGTTTTCATAATGCAAGAACTAAAAGACTACAAAATGCTTTTATACTTTTTTGACCATTGAACTTTGCACAATATTCTTCATTTATCATTCAACTTTTAAAGTCTTTTTATGATCACTAAACTCATCAAATCGTTTTTTATTTGAACATTAAGTTTTAAAAGTTCTTTTATGGTCTTCGAACTTATTAAATTATTATATCATTAACTATTAAACTTCAGAAAAAATTCGGATGATCACTTGTCAAATCATTATTTCATTCATTACTCAATAACTCAACGTTAGAAATTTCGATAGATTCGCTGATGTGGCAAAAAAAATACTAACATGGCACATTATAGTCACTAGTTGACAATAATTTAGCCAAAAACATGCTTCCATCTATTAGAAGCGCTAATAAAAATGCGATCAAATTTTAACTTTTACCTGCTTTTCATTTGTTTACCTAAATTTTCATTTAGTGTTTTTTATTGCTTTTTCCTTTTAATTGCATTTTGTAAATGTATTTTTTGATTGATTTTTCATCAAATAACAACAGTACTGTGTTACGTCGAATTTTCTAATAGTGGGTTATTGAGTGATGAATGAGGTAACGATTAGATATGTTTGAAAACCATCCAAAAAACTTTTAAAGATTTAATGGTCAATAAAAAAATATATATACAAAGTTCAATGATGATTTGAATTTCTAACCCCTTACTGCTGGTAGCTCTATTTGTATCAATTCCCCAAAACTTAAACCAGATTCCAACTGACTGCCTAAGTAAGAACTAACATGGGCTGAACTAGGCTTTTGAATAGCCTTTTTAACTGATAGAGAGTCCTTTGAACCAAGACTTGACACAGGAAATTGATTCAATCGTTTTGGCTACCTGACATCGCAGTAATGTTCCTTGATACAGGAAACTGAATTCTTCTCAAAGAATGGGTTCCTAAATGCACCATTTCCTAATGAATGGAAAGGAAAGGCACGAAGTCTGTTTTGAGAATTTCGAAGCATTAGACAACTCATTATTTTGAGGTCCTTTAACGTAATTTTTTTTAGGGGTGAGCATAGTTCTATTTAATTCTGATTTCAAGATAACAGTACCGAACCATGAACCAATGATCTTTCTGATAATGGAATCAAATAATTTTTTTAAAGATATGGAACCAAATCGAACCGAACCATTCGGTTCTAATTTGGTTTGGTTTGGTTCTAGTTT
>CAIGRN010060272.1:1750-26765 GCA_903798345.1 Fraxinus anomala
AAAAAAAAAAAAAAAAAAAAAAACAAAACCAAAAAAAAAAAAAAAAAAAAAAAACAACTAGTAGAAAAGATAATAAACCAGAAATCAAGAAACTTACCTGAATGGCCAGTGATGGCAAAGAGAAACAATAAAGATAACCAAAAAGCAGCCATGATAATCTCAAGATATTGAAGAAATTATGAGAGCTTGAAGAGTTCTAGATAGGAAGAAGCTCAAAAAGTTAGAGAGAGACCTGGAAAAAGATTGTAGGTTTAGAGAGATAGAGAGTGGAGATTTCTGGACAAGAAAAAAGAGATTGACGGTGTGTAGCAGTGTAGCCATTGTACGTGGCTTTGGCTTCTTATACAAAATAATGTCAGCATTTGGACAGCATTATTATATATATTGTTTTGTTAAGTGTTTTATAGGAACTGTAATAAGAGGTGATATATTTTGTCATGCACTCTGACTGTATAGTACTATGTACATGTGTCTGTGTCTGTGTCTGTATCTTTTCTAACGGTCATAAACTCATGTGTATGGTCAAGATTTAACCCATCTTGGTTAAATTAACTCTTCCTTTTTCTTTTCTTGGCTTTTTAGGGAGAAAATCGATTATGACAATAAACAATTAATTTCGAGAATAAGTATTTCTATCTTACTTCTGTCATTCTTACTTCTTGGAGGTCGACCTTTGAAACTAAACTTTACATTCTTTTGAATACTGAAAAACTGGCCAACTTACTCCTCATCATGCAATAAAATATGCTCTCATAAGAAAATGCAAGAAGAAATTTAAGTTTCTATTTTAGAACTATGATATTACCATCGAGAAATGCTACAAAAGTAACTAAAACTTGTTTTTCGTGAGAGTAAGATCCTTCTCATAACAAAGGAAAAGGCAATTATTTTATTTCCACATCTTCAATCTCTATAACATTCTGTAGCATTACTCAATATTTTTATTACTATTATATATTTTTGAAATATTTCAATTAAGTATAACAACTAGAAATTTAATTAGGAATTAAATATTTTTTTAAAATTAGTCGGGAACATAATTATTTTTTTAGGAAGATATAAGGTTGCATGAAGGGCCTCCACTCCACTAGGTTTTGTTTGTAGTACTTTATTTCTGGTGTGGTGTCACTATAATATAGCACTATACTTGCTTTTTATCAATCCAGTTGGTTATCAGCATCAGATTCTTCATCTCTTTGATCTTTTACTGCTCAAAAAGTAAATTTTAAAATTAAAATTCATTTAAATTAATCTTTTTTTTTTTAATGAGCATCAACAATTATTGGGCTTCTTTAATTGGCTTCGTGGTCGTGTTTCTGCCGATTCTGAACTACAGTTTACACATGATTTTATTTGGACATTATGTATGTGTTCGATGCGTACGATACTCTTCAAACATTTTAAGATCAAGCATAGTCGTAATCGTTTGAATAATGATTAATAAAAGATATTTAAACCAATGATGTCATCTACATCATCGACCTAGAATCTATAAAGTTTGCAAAAATATTCGTAGGTTAGTGAACCATATTGTGTATAGGATAGGACAGCAAACCATTTTCTATAAGGCGAATTGTCCTATTCTATGCGTAAAAACTTAATTCATCGACTACATAGGGTTCACTTGAATAGATTTTGAGAAGTTAAAATGAACTTTGAGACCCAAAAACTGCTTTCGACTCATTTTGTTAATTTTATAAAAATATTTTTCTAATTAGAAAAGTTTTTAAATGAAGTTGATCCAACTTGATTTTCTCTAATAACTCTTTCAAAAGAAAAAAAAACACTTATAAAAATTATTTTTCAAATCCCAACTAAGGTAGTTTTTTCAAGAAGTTCTTTTACAAGAAGCAAGCGTCTTGCCTAATGGACTTGTAATATGCTAAGTTATAGGTGAGCGAAATATGCTAGGGTTGATTTGAGCATTTAACTGATGTGACGAAATTAGCACCTTGACTTTGTTCTTGCTTTTATGATAAATGTTGATCTAGCTCTAGTCTAATGTAAAGCGATTTGTTGTATTATTTTAGGATGATTTTAGGCCACTTGTGCTTGATTCTCTATAACACGGTAGAGAGCAAATTAACACTACAATATTTAACATGGTCGATCTCTTCACATCGAGTTGATGAGTTCACTACGTAGTAGTAGTTTTACTACTTTAAATTTAACGAACCTTACGTTAGGAAAAAAAAAGTTCTTTTATGCATGAAATTTCTATTATCTTTTTATAACAAATTTTAATGTGATGTATTTTTAAAGATAGAACACGGCTTTATTATGTCATGAAAGATGCTCTTTTCAAATCTCCATCTAGCAAAATCCCTAAACCCCTGTTGTTTTCCCCTTTTTTCTCTCTATAAAAGCTGAATTGTGAGTGTCAAAATCCTTCACAAATTGACAAGGTGTTTGGCTTGAAAAATATTTGGGTAAATTTCATTCATGGATTATATTTTCATCTAGTTTCAGTCAAGTAACTGTACTTCAATTTTCTTAAATGGGGTAATTTTACTTTAATTGATTTCAATTGGACAATGCCACTTTGATTTGATATTAATTAACTATAATTTAATTAAATTTCAAATTAAATTATCTTTCTCAAATTCAACTCACGAGAAATTGATGAAGTGACGGTGAATATCATCACACGTGTTTGTTTGTTGCTGACCTAGAATAATTGCAAATTTAGTGAAATAAATGACTATTTTCATTTATTGACAATTACGATATTGATTTTCCTCAATCCAAATGATATAATTGGATGGAGTAACCCGATAGAAATCGAATTGAAATGCAGTTGTCCGATTGCAGAAAATTGAAATACATTTACCTATTAAAAAAATAAAAGTGTAGTTAGTCGAAGATAATTTACCAAAAATATAACTTATAAGAAATTTTAGAACAAATAGTTCTTTTAGATCAGATTAGGCCCCTATTTGATCCATATTCTCTAAAAGCTTATTTTTCTCAAACTCATTTTAACCACATTCTTCAAATAAAATATTTTTGCACGTAAATTTTTACCTAGTTTTTAACCACATACTTCCAACAAATCACTGTTACGAAACACTAAATTAAATATTTTCATAGTGAAGTATGACTCACTTTCAAAGTAAATATCTTAATTATCAAAACATGTTTGAAAATAAAAAAGATTACATAAAAAAATTTGGACAATTATTGTTGGCGGAGAAATGTGAGGTGTGAACTTGAAATTTAACTAAAAAAGTGTAACTTTTGCACAGTGATGATTCGTGATTTTTTAGTGATTATTAGGAAGTAGAAACTTGGAAAGAATGAAAGACACATTTTGTATTAGAAAGCTTGTTAAGGAGGTTTTCATATTGGGACCTAAGTTGGAAAGAATCACACATTTTGTATTAGAGTGCTTGTTAAGGAGGTTTTCATATTGGACCATTTGTTCATACAGCTAATCCCACCTCCTCGATCATCATTTAATTGTCACTATTAGTTTATCGCAAAATCCAGGAAAATATGTGATTTTGCTTTAGCCAACAAAAATGTTTAATTTCTGGTTTGTGTTTATTTCTCATATTAAGTTTGATGACCTCAATTTTTGCACCTCCAACGTAATCAACAGATTCTAAAGCCTCAAGTCCACTTAAGTCGATTTTTGAACACTGAGACTAACCGTTAGCCACATGTGACATTTCCAATCGATGGTGCAGTTGGCCGCACGCATCTCGAAGGTCAAGTCGGTTGATAATATATGTGTTTGAAGTGTGAAAAGTGCTTTAGACGCGAGCCTCTTATGTAAAAAGGGTCGACTTTGGGGTATTCTAGAGAGTTAAGAGAGATTGCAACGTTGTAATTTGAAAATCTAAACTTGCATTATATTTGAAATTGCACATTGTGTGAGCTATTAAAGTAGAAAATGATGGATAATAACCATTGGATGAAAAATAAGTGACCTCATCTAGACGACGATGCTTCTTATCATAGGTACCTATCAATTATGATCATTTAATGATAATTCCATTTTGTTGCCCAAAATCTGACATGATACTTAGATTTGACCTATTTGGCTGGGTGGGACGATGGTATCAATGAATTGTCATATCAATTATTCATTGAAGATTGTATAGAAGATTTTTTTGCGGATCTCCAAGCAGTATTGCCTCATCCATGAGAGTTCGGTTCTCCATACGAGATCAACTCTAGCAAATGAGTAAGACCTCCATATAGGGGTTTAACCTCTTCACATGAGTTTGGCCAAACTTCTACTTGGACGAAATGACATGTAGTGCGGGCCAAAGTTCGTTTGCCGTGTAACTACCACGTGGTAGTACTTAAAGCCTCACTGGAAGACGCGTAACAAGATTTAATTAATAAAAATTCGAGTTAAAGTCAACAATTAATTTTAACCAAATATTTTATGAGGCCCACAACTTTTATCAATTTTTCAATCAAATATTTCATTAACTTTAACTTTTATCAAAATTTACTAAAAATTGAATTTTTAGTAAAGTCAAACAAGGGCTAAGTAACATCAGAGATTGAGCATAAGTTGTCGAACCAAGTTGCCACGACCCATAATTTAGACAGCTCGATGCAGGTTGTCAATGTACATGACACGACCTATGTATGACTAGAAAATGTGAGACCAAGTATGTGTTTAAACAATCTTAAGATGATATTTGAAGTTTTGCAATGGTATTAACTTTGTTTTCTCTTCGAAACTTTGCAGTAGATTTTGTTAAGTTGGAGTGATTTGTTAGAGCAATCTTTTGAAGATGACAAAACAAGTTGAATTTCTTGTTTACAACATAAACTAACCACGCCAAAATCTGAAGAGATGGAGGATGGAACTTAGTGCAGTCACATAAACATCAAAAGTGGGAAAAAGATGATTACGGGCCAGTTTGGCACGGCTCTTGAGAAATTTAAAACAGTTTATGATACTCAAAAGTTGCTTTAAAACCTTTTGATCCAATATAACTTCCTCTAAATGCACTTCTAGAAGAGAGCTCTTAAAAATTAGTTTTGGAACATAATTAAAATGACCCTTTGAATAAGCTTTTCTACAAAAAAGTAGAAGCAAAAACAAAAATATTGCCATGGTCCTACATTTGTGAAGGCCATATTTGCTACTTCATGTCAAACATCTTGTTCGACGAATACTAATAATAATTTGGCGGGAAGGAGAACTAGGTTGCCATAGATGCCCTCAAAGACATTCTTAACTTCTAAATTGTTTTCGTTTCGAGTGGTTGAAACTCGAAAATAGAAGAACAATTTCATGAAATTGTTCATATCTACAATACAAATTTTCAATATAATATGACATAGATGAATATATTTTGGTATTATTAATAATTGATAAACTTCCTTCCACTTGTAAAGACTACAAGAGAAGTCTTAAACATAGAAAGGAGGATATCTTCATTGAAGAATTGGCCATCATCTCCGGATTGAGGAGAATTTCAGAATGAATAATTCTGATGAACACATTGGTCAATCTCAAGGATTCATGTAGTGTAGAAGAGAAAATGATGCAAAGCAACAAAACTCCAAAAATGACAAAAATAGGTGTGATCAAACGAGGACGACTCCGAGAAAGAGAAAGGAGCTTACTACGATTATGGAAAATTTGAACATCTCAATAGAAGCTTTGAAACGATTCAAATAGTCGATTATGAAAGATGTACAACTCTTGCACACAAGTAATTCGGCCACTCTCTTTCCTCGGCAACCCGAAAGCTATCAACTTCATTGATGTTGGAGCCCCTGATACGAATTATAAACTTAAATGGTTCTTATTCTACATGTATTATAGGATATGAATTCTTAATAATATAAATTAAGTCATTTATTTGGGTTGTTTCCTTAATTCATGACATTCGATATAGTTTCTATTCGGTGTAGATTAACTAGTAAACACAAGAATAGAAGGTAAATTTGAAATAATAATGTTTGTGATCTTAAGTTTATTCACATTAAAGACTTTTGTAATAGTTTATCTTGATGCTCCATTGATATTGTCATTATATGTAACTTGGAAAGTAAAGACCCACGTTCTCTAACTTGTTCTTTAGGAGGAAAGTATTATCTTCTCCAAAGGATTACAAATGCTCTCTGTGGGGTGCTGATTACATCCTTGGATGGGTTCCAAAGCTTCTGATCAATGAGGTCTTGAATCTTATGCTTAAGGTCGTAGTAGTCGGAAGTTTAATGGCATAAAACATATTGTAACTTAGTTTACCTTCAAGGAGGAAGTATAATACCAAGATGGAAATTTGAAAAGGAAATCAAATATTGCAAAGAGTTTTTGGTTGAGTAAAATACTAAGAGAGAACGGTTGATGTCATATTCTCTATGTTTGAGAATTAAAGGTATAAGTAGTCTCTTCAAACTGTTAATTAGGTGATTGACCTAATGTTTTTAGTGCTATAAAAGTAACTCTATTAAGGGATTAAGTTACTACGGCATGATGACCTTGGACATAAAAAATCTTTCAAGGAATTATTAGACTATTGATGTCAAAGGGAGAATAAGGACTAAAGCCAACTTTTAATCACCAATAATGTAAAAATCGACCTAACATTTGAAACATCAAGATTTTGGAAAATGGGCGAAGAACATTATATGAGTAATTGCAAGCACTATAGATTTGTTTCGAAGGAAATGCACCTTCGAAAGGGTAAAGGTTTATTTATTAAACTTTTAATCGATTTAGAGCAATTTCCAGAGGCTCTTTATTTTTAAATAGTATATTCTACAATTTAGAGATTATCTATAAATTTAAAGAATAATTTTTTTTAAGTATTCCAACGGACTCTTTATATTTAACACTTAATTTTACTATTCCAAAAAAAATATTTGTTGTTTTTTCATATCTTTTATTTTCACTAGCTTCGCTCAAAATTACTATATCATTTTTTTTCATTGAAAATTGAAATACCTTGAATGCATACTCACTCTATAAATTAAAATGTTAATTTAAAGAGTATTTTGGAACATAATTAATGGTTGATCCTTTTATAATAGAGAACATTTTATATTTAAAGAGTCTATTGGAGATGCTCTAGACATATCTATGGAATACTGTAGTCACATGAGTATTCTTGATAAGACGATCTATGTGAAAGTTAGAATGATGCCATCTCTAGGGTGGCTTGACTAGTTACTTAAAAACTTCTATGAAAATTAGGATAAAGAACATGTACCCTATTCACATCTCGATATTTGAACACACGAGGATATGCAAACATGCGTATCAAGTGTTTCTGATTAACCATGCAGGGTCAATGGTTCAATGTTTATCTACCACATCATCTTTGATTAACATTTGAGGAATTTTCACTAGGTGGAATTTCAAGTCCATAATACACATTCATTTATGTATAAGTTTGGTGAAACCTTTACGAGATATACTTCGTTCATTTAAAAATGGTGGAGGATTGTTGAAGAATTTTCATAATAATATCTTTTCGGGACAATAGTTGTCGGATCAAAGAAAGCAAAACACATCTCTAGGTTCACGGGACATCGCGCAAAATAGGACATGGGTCGCAACATCTTGAAAGGCCAGCATTCCCGCGCACATTACCTGAATAGACACCGTGGTGTCTCTTCATCTCACTTTTGGTTTTAACTGTTAGAAGTTGATTATTCTGTTATTTTGACGTGTTTTCTATGTCCAAAAGGTGTCTTTGAACAATTGCACCTTGTTGGAAGAGGTGTAATAGGATCTATAAAAGGATTTAAGATTTATTTGATCCATGATGGCATGAAAAGAATAATTCTCTATTTGTCTTCTTCCATGAAATCTTTCTCCTCATATGTATTTAAAAGGCATTGTTTGTATTTTGTACATCCGAAAAATACAGAATATAAACTTCTAGAGTTTACCTTTTATTCTCCTTAATTAGTGTTTGGATTGTTTTCATTAGTTAATGATGCAAACAACATTCATGTCACATTGTATCCTCTAAGCGTCTTTGCTTCATCGGTATAGTGAGGACAAATATCGTCTTAAGAACAGCGACATCACGTGCGCTGTAATCTAGTCTTTTCATCTTAAATTTCAACTTAATTTTGTCTAACTTCATCTACTTTTCCGTCGAGGCCATTGAAAATAGTTCCAAACATCCGTAGTCTTAAATACTTAGGTATTGTAGCTTGAATTTTCGAGTGGACTAGCTTACAATACGTCTTTTATTCAAAGGGGGGTCGCCTCAAATTTCAATAATACACCTTATTTACACCTCCAAGTTTGTGTGGTGGATTTATACTTGTGCTTGTGGTCCAGCAAAGATAAGGGGTGGTTTTCATAGAAGCCAATCAAGAATTCCATCAAAAATTATGTATTCGATAGGACCATTTACATTCTACCTAATAATTTTAATTTTTTCTCCAGATAATAAATTAAATTTTATTCTCAATAAACATTAAAATTGTTACATGAATCTTGTATTTTCATTCGCTTCTTTTTACAGTAATATTTGTTGGAAGATTTAAAAGAACTTGATTATTGCGACTACTTCTAACTAATTCTAGTGAAATGATAGCACTCTTATAAATGTAAATCTTCTTTAATGTACGTTCATATATCTTAGCGACCTAAGTCCTCATCTCCTCATTGAAATTAACGTTTATTACCATTTATTCATTTCGTTCATGTTCGTTAATTTGACTTGTGAAAATGCTCATATAATAATCTAGTTAGCAGACTATTTTCTCTAAAAATGGGGTTTAAACACACCCTAAATTAAGCGAATGAGATCAAAATGAAGTTTAGTGACTCAGATCATATTTTGCTAAAAGTTCAATGCACACCCATTTATTTAACGCAACAAGTTTTACCCCTATATTTTGTTTCATGTTCAAGAGAAGAAATTCTGTCTAATATTTGTCAAATCCAACATACTAAACACAGTTTATACAACCTCATCTCCTACCAATGCATATCAGTATAGGTGCTTCTCAAAATAAACTTAAAATCGACACACTGTATAAATTGTCTTGCTATCAGCATAGGTGCAAGAATGGCTGCCATTTCTGGCGGAAGGTAGAGGCCAGTCATCAAGAAAACAAGGTCCGAGCTGGCCAGCCCGCATAAACTACACGAATGGACGGTCCAACCAATCTTTACACCTCTATCTCGTTATAAATCAAGTTTTTACAAACTCTTGTGGCTCAAGAGTTCTGTTTCTCCTCCGTTCTCTAGTTGCCATTTTCTCCCCATACCTTGCGAATATATCTGCTAAATCAAACAAGCCGACCTCTCTCAATTTCTCAGCCATCACTTCAAACATAATCGCGCCTTCCTCATTCGAAAAATAATGCAAAAACCTATTGTAATCAAATCTTGGCACCTCAAGTCCTCTATCCATCATTCTCTCCACATATTTTGTTGCTTCCAATGACTTCCCTGCCTTGATCAAACCTCCAACAAAAATGGTATCAAAATTAACCAATGGATCCTCCCCTTTCCTCCCTCTCCTTCCCAAATGGCCCTGCAACAACATTATATATGTATGCATTGTCGGCTCGCACCCTCGTTTTATCATCTCCCTAAACAATTGTGTTGCTTCACTACGCCTTTTCAACCTTAGAAGTCCCTTGATCATCCCATGATATACATTTATATCAGGCTTTTCAATCCTTTCCACAATTTTATAAGCCTCCCTAACTCTTCCTTTGCTCATAAGTCCATAAATTATCGACCCCAATGTTTCATTATCGGCGTTGATACCTCTCATTTGCATTTCGTCGAACATCGTATGAGCCTCCCCAAGCTTACCTTTTTTACACAACCAATTGATCACAACCCGATATGTTGATAGTCCTAAATTTTCCATCCTCTTCACTCTCATTGACTGAAAAAGCTTCAACCCCTCATCAAATCTGTTATTCTTGAAAAGACCATCTAAGATGGCGTCGACCGCATTAATACCTGGTTCGAACCCTTCGTCCACCATCAAATTCCATACCTTTGAGGCCTCAATCAAGTCCCCTACATCACAAAACCCATATATTAACCACCTATAAGTCTCTTCATCCGGTTTAACACGATCTTTCAATTTCACAACTACATGCTTGGCCTCCACAACTAGCTTGTTTTTACACAAAAACTCCACTACCTTATTCAAAACCTCAACTCTATACTCGTACCCAAACCCATTCATTAAATGGAAGAATTCAACACATTTCTTCAACTCTCTAGCAGCAGCCAGCGTTCTTAATGCAATAATATATGTCTTAATATTAAGCAAATGGAGCTTTCCAATTTCTTGACATAAGTCCCAGAAAAGATCAATGTTTCTCGATTTACCTACCACATCAAGCATCTTGTTGAAGGTGGTGGAGGTGTGGGTGAAATGGGGTTGTGTAACGGAGAATAGATGGAATCTGTAAATGGGTCTCCATGAATACTGAAAATTGTTGCAGACTTGGAGGAAAAACTCGTGGGTGAGATTGAAAGGGGTTTTTGTGAGGCTATAGTGGAGTTTCGGCTCGGGGGAGTTTTGCTGTTGATAGAGGATTGTGCAGACTCTGAGGAGGTGGGCTTGATTCACCGGTGTTATGGGTTGGGAAAAGGATGGATGGCTGGTGGTGGCGGCCGTAGAAACGCTGGCGGCGGCGGTTGTAAAAGTCTGAAGGTGGATACGGCGAGGACGGAAGGTTGTGAAAAATTTGATGATTTTAGTTGCTCGGATCATTTGGGAGAAAAGAGGTATCATTGGGTACTCTTTGAATTACTTATTTCCCTCATAAAATAAGTACTTTATTTCTACTGCAAGTAGAAAAAGTAAATAATTTCAATTGTCTCCTCTTACAATTTGTTTGTGCATATCCTTATAATTATTTCTCCAAGTATATGTAATCAGAAGTAATAATTAATTTACGAGGAAACTCGGTGAAGAACAAAAAAGATCATTGAAATACAATTGTCATGTACCAATAAGCTTCATATTTAAAAGAAACATACATTCGAGAAGCAAATTTCTTAGCAATAATGAAACAAAACTAAAAACATAATGCAAGTGAACATCAAGAAAAGAAAAAACATGGCAAATTGCCTACAGACATGCTGCTCTGATTTGAGGGAGAATGTGGCTAAAACAAATTGCTTCATGTGTATTATTGTTCTTGATGATCACAATCAACTCTGCAAGACAAAACACGATTTTAGTTATTGAAGAAGGCTGTTTCGTTGAGACCACACGGATGAAAAGAATAAAGAAGAAAATTTCACCTGAGATTGTGTTGTGTTAGGTTCTTCACTCTCAGGCTCAGCTTTGACAGTCTCCTCACCTGCAGAGGGTGGAGTAGAAGATGTAATTGAAGGAATGATTATACGTTTCCACAGGGACGAGAACGTGGAAAAAAAATGACAATTTACCTCCATCTTCAGGCAAATCAGAGGTCCAGAGAGTGAGGTTATCTCTTAACAGCTGCATAATTAAGGTACTGTCTTTATAAGACTCTTCACTCAAAGTATCCAACTCTGCGATTGCCTCGTCAAAAGCTTGTTTTGCCAAATGACAAGCCCTGCACATACCAATGTTCAATTTACATAAAGAGATTCTTGAAAGAAATTGAGGGATAATGGAAGACTATTTACCGCTCAGGAGAATTCATAATCTCGTAGTAGAACACGGAGAAGTTCAAAGCGAGACCAAGACGGATAGGATGGGTTGAAGGGAGATCTGTATTAGCAGTGGCTGATGCAGACTACAGAAATGGCAACAAAGTTAAACACAAGAAACATATTGGCTTGCTTGGTTTGTTGTTTGTCTATATGAATGTACTATCAACATGTTTGGTATTGATAGGACAAGACATTACGGCACAATGAACAAGATTTTTTTTTCCTTCATTAATGTCGTCTAGTCTACCTTACCAAACATGCCATATATTGAGAGTAATTAACATGCCTCGTAGCCCTTGAGTGAGAGATCAGCTGCCTCTTTTCTTTCTTGATCAATCTTAAACTCAGCAAGGTAGCGGAAATAGTCACCTTTCCTGGAATAATCCATAGTCAACTGGGCTTAAATCTTATCAACAAAGACAAAAGAATTTGGAAAAAGGTGGTATTCAATCAACGTAAAACAACAACGAACTAAGCTATATTCCCAACAAATTTTGGAGGTGATGCATTATGATTCGAACATAATGGGTAAACCAATGTCATTGATCTGATTCAAGATCCTCGAGAGGTAAAGCAATAAGAACAACATGATCTACTCACATCTTGTAATAGAAAACAGTAGCTTCTCCTGAACCAGAAGAGGGAACTAGATGCTTGTCAATGATGGACAAAATGTCATAGCAAATCTTGGATAATTCCTCTTCGACTTTCTGGCGATAACCCTTAATGAGCTTAACATTGTTCTCATTTCCTTTTGACTCTTCCTTTTGCTCAATGGAAGACATAATACGCCAAGAAGCTCTTCGTGCACCGATCACATTCTTGTACCCAACAGAGAGCAGATTCCTTTCCTCCACTGACAGTTCAACATCTAGTTTTGCAACCATTTTCATACTTTCAACCATTTCTGAAACAAATTGTTATCCATGTTAAATTTCGAAGGTACATTTTGTGATGACATGAGTTGCATTTATCCCATAAAATCTCAACCAAATCTGGAAAATGAATCTTTCTTCATATTTTCATTTTTTTACATCTTGATCCATACACAGATCAATGCCATCATATGCTATAAACCAGACATAAAAACACACAGGACACACACTGATCCATTGAAGAATCAGAAAACAGGCTGATCTAAACGATTCAAACTCAAATTTGCAGGAAAAAATGCATGCATGTATGAACAATTGATCTGTGTATACATACAGAAACACATACCATCATAACGCTCAGCTTGTTCAGCGAGCTTGGCCATGTAAACATGATTCCCTCTCTCCTTTTCGTTAGACATTTTTTATTTTCTTTGATCTGTGAAGAATTCAGAGCGTGAATTGCCATGCTTTTATAAACGTTGAGAGAAAAGTGGAGACGGAGGGGTAGTTTCGGAATTTAGTCAGAAGCGCGAAATTATTGCGAAAGACACACGTGTGTGTGTTTTACTTCTCAGTTGGTTGCATTGAATCCTTTTCTGTCGGAGAATTTATAGAAAAAACACAACATTTTTTTAATTAATAAAATAAAATTCAAATTTATTATTAATGGAATTAAAAAAAAATTAATTTTAATATTATTTTTTGTATTCGTTGATAAGTAACAACAGAATTTTTAATTAATATTGCTAATCAAGTCTTCACTAAACGTATGTATAGCATATTTGATAGGCAATAATGAACAAAATAAAATATGAGTGAGAAAAAGAAATTCTTACTCTTTAATATCACCAAATTTTATTTTGTTTTAAAGTAATCATCGAAATTGGCCTTTTATTTAACCTATGTTTGATAAAATGTATAATTGAAAAATTGTGATCCAATCAAACCCTAACCTTTGGATAAATAAGTTGAACGATTTTAGTCCAAAAATTCGTTAATTCAAAGTTTGAATAATTTTTTTTTTTTTTTTATCTTTTTAAGATGGGCAAAATCAACTTTCTATATTTTTCATAATTAAAATCAATTTAAATAATTAAAACGCGTACATTTCATCTTCCCAAACACAACCATGCCCCCTCACCACTACTTCAACCACCACTACTCCCATCGAAGATTTCAGCTACGATTTGTGATGATACTGAAGTTTCTCATCTCAGTCAATCGATCCCTATTACTTTACGAGTAAACATATGGATATTCAAATAAGTATTTAAAAAATTATATATATTAAAAGCACAAAAACAAAATAAATGAAATCGTCCCAACTTTATTTCTCTAAATACAAAGAAAACTCATTACAAGCTATTAAGGGGATGTTCTCTTCGTATTTCAGTTTTGTGTTTTTAGTTCTGAATTTATTTTGAGTTTTGTGTATTGAGTGTTCATTTTGAGATGGTTGAAAACGTATTCTTTTTTTCATTTTTAAATTTTGTTTTGAAAATTCCAAAATCCCAAAATGCATTCTCACTTCTCTCTTCTTCACTCAAATTCAAGCACACAAATTATGCACACCTCTTCTTCACAAATACCCATTAAACCCTACATGGCACGGCCTCTTTCTCAAACCCTAATAAGAACCGCCGCCGCCCCCTTCTCCTTCGCCATCACCTCCCATTTAGCCGCTACAGTTAAACCTAAAATCATCCGTCGCCATTTGTTTAGCCTGGTGGATAGAAACTCTTATATAGAGCTTTCTCAGCTGGAGGCGAAGGCCAGGGTAGTGAGGGAGATAGAGGACGCTATGTACACCATCATAATCAAGAGATCTAGACCCGATTGGTTGTCATCTGTACTCAGAGCTTCCTACTGGGTCCCACCGCGTCGGCACTCATACGGCGTTGTCGAAATTGTTCACCAACTATCCAACCCCCACACGAAGGAGCATTTTAACTCGCTCACCACCTTCCAGGGATGGCCTTCCTTTGCTTTCTATTTTCTAAAACTACAAAACTTTCAGGTTTAAAATTGAAAATTTGTGGTGGTGGTGGCTGTGGTTGGTGTTGATGATGATGGCGGCACCGTGCGGTAACAATTTTTGTGGTGGTAGTTATGATTGGTGATCTGGCGGTTGTGTGGTGGTGGTGTATTGTGTGGTGACGATTTTTGTGGTGGTAGTTATGGTGGTTCTAGCGACGGTAGTGATGGTTGGAGTAATGTTGTGGTTCCGACAATCAAAAACAGACGAACGATTTAAAAACGACAAAGAGAACAAGCCTAAAGAGTGACACATACAGACAACCTAACAATTGGGCAATAAGTGTTTCTTTCATGTTTTCTAAAACTAAATTCGGGCAGCATATCAAGATCAATAAAACCGCATAACGTGTATCAGCATTCACCTTGAATAACTGATCAATGCAAAACTAAATGACAAGCACATTTTCAATAAACAAGCATAGCCAGATTAATAGAAAAATACAAATAGTAACTTCAGAAACGATTAAAACAGAATAACAAAAATAGTAAAATCCGGTGCCGTCTAATTGTATTGAAATGCTCAAATAGTTGAAGGCAGACAAAGATTTACCAAAACAAAAAAGGTAAAAATATAACATTCAGCTCTTATAATAGATCCTAACAATCAACAATGACTTTTTTGGGCAGATAAAGCCTTCTAGCAGCCACCAATGTCTTCTAACTCTTTTAAGCAATTTCTGAACGCACTGAAAGGACAAGAATAGTTAACATTAGTGTGGTACCACGGAGTGATGGATATGTGCCAACACCGACCAAGTAATATATAGTAGTCATTAAGTCAATAAAGCAGTTCTAATCCATGTAAATACAAAAAATTGGTGAAGAATTACCGAGGCAGAAATAAAGATATTAATGTGATATAAATTAATAAAATACCCTTGAACAGAATGACAAATAAGGGTGTACGAGTCTTTGGCTTAAATAATTATCCAATCCCAGGGTAAAATGTACAGCATTAGATGCCAGACACCAAACCAGTGGACTCATGCGATCTAGTGACAATGCTAATGCTTGAGTACAGAATTCCCATTTAAGGGATAAAGGGGAGAGATTAAAATTAATTCAAAAAGTTTAATCAGCTTAGACTAAACATGATGTAGGCCAAAATTTTGATTTCCATGGCTGATTCGAAATTGTTGAATTTTCTTTGAATTAAACTTTTCAAAGATAGAATGTGCATAACTGTATTCCCTTGCTGCAGACCCCTTTCTATGTTAATTCCTGTGAATATGGTAAGACTAAATTCAAAGTCAACAAAACTTCATTCAAGAAAAATATTCAAGACTACTGTTCCTTCCTCATCTCTTTTAAAATGAATATTTTCCGACAATCTCTCGAGTCTCAATGCCTTTCTACTCAGGCACATTATATAATCACGATACTAGAATGTCTATGCCTAGATTATTTATTTAAGCCAACAGATAAAAGTATTAGTAGATACCCGTGTTGAAACCAATCATTTTGAAAGATAAAAATTGACTACCAAATATTTAGGTTCAACTCAATACATATGTGTACACCCATAACTATACACCACTATTAACCAGTAACCAGCTACAAATCCGAATACTAATTTTCAGTTGGAGGTCTCACATGATCATAATTAAAAATCTTTCAACTATTGAAGCTTAAAGCAGTAACATTTACATCTCTATTTAACAAATCACTAATTTTCACTAAAAAGACTACATGTCACTAAATAAGCAGCAGAAAGTGTTAACAATAGCAAAGATAAAATAAAAATATGAAATTCTAAGCTAAGTTCAAAATATTTTAAAAAAAACTAAAAATGAGCAACTAAGCATTAATAACCTGCAAAAACTATTATCAAACAAAGAACAATTATACCTTTTGAGGAAAACAGAGCAAGTATTGATTTGTTATTTCAAGCAACCAGCAATAGTAATTTCACGTCATACAAAATCTAATATACTATTGCCATTTTTCAATACCTTCAAATGTTGCTAGGGTACATGAAGACGCGAACGCGGGCACCCATGGACTTTGGTGGGAGGTTGGACTTGAACTTAGCCCTGACGACGCCACTGTTACCATGGGGGCGAATTACCTTGCCCCAAATGCACCTGTAATGGGTTCCATTCTGCTTCACCTTGGCCTTGTAGATGTAAGCCATCCGCTTCCCCTGATACCACGCCACCTCTTCCTTGCTGTTCACTCCCTCGATCTGGATTAAGGACGTGTTTGGATACTGATTGGATTTCGACCTCTTGTATCCCAGGATTGTTCCTCTCACGTAAAGTCTACAGATAAACAAAGTAAAAAATAATACATATATACGTATATTTATGAATTGATTTGAATAATGTATAAACCTGACGCGTTCTCCTTGGCGACCCTTCACCATTTTTGCGTTCTTTCTTCCCTGTGCTAATTCTGATTGAGGCGGAGAGATGTTAAAACCCTAATTGGAGTGAATAAATACATCAGTTATTTCTATTGGGCCTTATTGGAACTCGGTATATAAATATGGGCTGAATTAAGAAGGTCCATTAATTTTAATTGCTTATTTGATACGATACTAAAATTTGAACATGTTATATGTACTTAAATGTCGATACATTGTTTTACACTCATGTAAGTTGATAAATTTTGGTACATTAATCTTGAAAACACTTTTTCCAATCAACTGTCAGATTTTGACACTTAAGCTCCCGTTTGACACCCCTTTTTTTCTATTTTTGGAACAGGAACTTGAATTGTGTGTGGGCCCCAATGTCCTTCAACTGATTAAAATCACTGACACCCGTTCATTACACGTTTTTGAAGTACAAAAGCTGGTACCATTATTTACATAAATCCCAAAAATGCCCTTCCATTTGGAAAATGATATTTGTGGTAGTTGGAGGGCAAAATAGGTAGTTTCATGGCAACGGTCAATTGGCAAGAATTTGTAGTCTGACAAAATAATGTACTGGTTTAGTTTTTTAATTAGAAGTTCACTGTAGCAAAATGCATTTTCCCAAAAGAAAGAGATTCAAACGGGGGCTAAGGGTGGTGTCAATCAATGTGCACACTTTGTGTGTATAAATAATTTAATTTTTTTAAATTCTTCGCTTTTAGACTCATGTTTTTAACTTCTTTTATTTTTTTGTCGCATTCTTGTTTCAATTATATATTAATTAGTACATTTATTTATTTATGATGATTTTCGTCTAAAAAAAACCTTTCACGACTAATTACGGACAAGAGATGGCATTGGAGGTGTAGAAAAAATTTGGGGCAAGTCATTGTATGAGCTCGACAAGAGAACGTAATTCTCCAGTAAAGAAGATGAACATGGATAGAAATAATTTAGAATGTTAATTTGTTTGGTGTTAAAAAAATAAAAAATAAGGAATTGTTCTATTTGTATTTCGGTTTTTAGTTTTGAGTTTTGAATTCATTTTGAGTTTTGTGTTTTGAGTGTCCATTTTGAGATTGTTGAAAATACATTTTTTCTCATTTTAAAATTTTATTTCAAAAATAAAAAAATGAAATTTTGACTTGATTTTAACCGAAAACAGCCAAAACGACTTTTTAGCGTTTTCCATTTTCTTTGTAAATTTAAACTCGTCTTTGAAAATTCCTTTCTGAAATTAGATAAGCAAACGTGTTTTCGGTATTTTTCGAAAACAGAAAATTGAAAATGGTCTGAAAACAGCAAAGAGAACATGCCGTAAAGCTCCATAAATGTTTCCTTGGCAGACATTTTGAGTCCCATTCTTGGGTGAAAGTGTGTCTTTGAATATTGATTTTTTGAAAATGTGTGATTAAAAATGAGGAAAATTTTGGATCTATGTGTAAAATTATTTTATAAAAAATGTATGATTAAAAATAAGTTTGAGAAAATAGAGCCCAAAGGGGGGCTTAATGTCAACTAGAGTGCTAATTTATTACAAATTAAGGGCAAATTCGTTCAAATCCTCAGACGGCACGAGCGTTCTAATGGAAACGAGGATGAGGATGAGGATGAGGATGAGGATGATTAATTAAAAAAAAAAGATGTTAAACTTCTTCAGTTAGCAAAAAACACGCCTTTTCCATAATTAACGTTGTTTTTATATTAAAATGTTTGTAATTTGAATGATAAAACTACATCGATAATGTAAAACATGAGATGGTTAAGCTCAGATCTTTCCATCATCTTTGTTTAAGTAATTATGACAGCATTCGCTATTCAATATAAACTGTTGAAGCGTGCTGACCCGTCTAGTCTAGTTGAACAAAAATAAATACATTTACGACGTGCATTTTATAAAGGACATAGGCTCTCTCCTTGTCTTCGAAAAAATTACCCCATCTTCAAGAAAACTATATATGACAAATTGGAATTGTCTTGCACGAATATATTACATTTGTAAACAAATCTGAGGAGTCATATCCAGTATTGTTCATGCGACTTAACAAACCAACCCTCTGATATACATAGAAAACCATCGTACAGCTATTGCACTAACAGAAAGCTATTAGTTTAGACATGGTGGCTAAAATTGAGTAATCAGGATCAGAATTCAGTGCCATCAATATGCAGATATTAAAGATGTTCCTTTTTTTGAATTCAAATTTTGGAAAAGAAAAGGAAATCACTCATTAAGCATGATGTATGAACAGTGTCTTACACAAGCAACTTATGTAACCAAATTTTTCATAATCATTCCTCTAGGAAATAACTTTTCGGCAAGCGAAAATCTTCCTCCTGATTTAGGATTTCCTCGTCTTCATCATCAGGTTTCTACAATTCCACCCAAAGATGAGCAATAATTAACTTTGTCAAATATTAAAATTCTAAACTGACAAAGCTTGTAGTATCAGCATATACTGTTTTGACAACTCTTGGAGTCAAATAGACAAACAAAACATGCATTTTCATAATCAAATTAAGTGAAGCGTGCGTGCTTTTCCATGGTCTCGCCCATTGTAGTGGAACTCCACATGGAGGAACAAAGCAGAGCAAATAACGGTAGTAAAATTATTTCTTTAGTTACTACATAGCATGCAGAGGTCAAGTAAACATGTTTTCATCATGGTGAACTGCATGTTTGTTTGAATCAGGTCGGTTTTCCGAAGTTACAAACAATAAAAAAACAAAGTTCTATTTTCCAATGTGGCATAGAATGCCTACTCTTGTTCCCTCCTTCTATTGTTTTCTCTAAAATGGATGGTTGGTTGGTTTTGTCCCCGTAGATCGAGCACACAATTTGTCATATATTCTGTTGTTCCAAAAAATAGAGCAATACGGAATAAAGGAATTAACTATATTGATATTTTGTCTATTCAAAACTAGAATATTGAGTTCTGAGCACGAGATAGTGTTTAATCTTTATTGTTTTTTACAAGAAGATAAGAATTCAACTTCTGTTAAGGTGGAACTTTTGAATGTGACTCAGTGCAACTTGATAATCGAGAATAATGCAATGTAAAAAATTCGAGGCCATACACATACCAGCATTTCCAAATTGTAGAAGCGATCCAACAACTTCAAAACATCATCTGCAGTAAATGACCGATTGAAACTGCAACAACAATTTGTGTAACTGTACAATAAGCTAAAATTCAAAACTTAAAAAGAGGGTACTCAGAAGCAGAACTTCAAATTGATAAATATACAATTGCTGTAGGATAGGAATGAAAGGGCAAGATGACCTTCTGCACATATATTCTGTTAAACCATAAAGCACAAAGTGCCTATGTATGCCTGCAATGACAGAGTTTAAAGTCAATAACATCAATCAATAAAACAGACTCGCTCCTAAGGAATTTTGATTGATCGCTCAAGTACAGCGGCTTCTCAAAACCAAAAATTTGAACTTATTACCGAAGCAAAAAAATTCTGATAAAAGACTTTGGTCAGTAATATCATCGTGACTCTCGAAGTCATGTAGAACCTTTTGTTTTTACATTAGATTCTTGCTGATAAGTTTTGACCTTAAAAATAATCATCTTTAGCCTACAGCGCGACCCCAAAAAAAGGAAAGAAAGAAATTCAGAAAATATCTTAACCCATAAGTTTTTGAACTTTTGTCATTATCATTAAGCTATTTAAGCAACAACTGAAAGAAAAATACAAAATTTAAGAGATTTTTAGACATGCATGCATGAAGATAGATGTTTATGTGTGTATTGAAGATTAAAACATAAAGAAATTAACTAATTAATTAGCAAAAATTACCTCGTAATTTGGCGGGAGGATAGATTTCGAGAGCTTCCAATAGTTTCAGCTCCAATTCCACCTCTGATTTCTCCTGAAACAAAATTCAATCGAAGAATAAGAAAACGAATTTAAAAAAAAAAATCAAAATTCATTATTAACAAACACGTATTATTAAATTAATCCCTATACCTCTTTTTCCGATTTAGCGCATGTCATTTGCCCCATATGATTAGATTAATTATTTTATCTGATTTTGATTTAACATGAATTTACTATAAATTTATACGAGGGTAGTTAAGAATTGAATTAATTTCTTTGTGATCAATTAGAGATGGCTAGGGATTTCAACAACCTTTCAATCAGAAAAAAACCCCTAAAAGTGAATCTTGTCATGGGCTGGACAACAGTGTATTATGGATCGAACAAGAAGAGTATTGGATCAATCAACTTCATTTTACGAGCCCAATATCAGATCCACTAACTAATTTAATGAAAAAAAAAAATAAGGGAAAAATTCAAAATTAAGAGGTTTAGTTTATCCATTTCAAATTTAAGACGTCAAGTTTAAAATTTAAAATTTCAGATTTTTTAAAATTTTATTTATAAATAAATAAATTAAATATATATTTTATTAATTAAATATATTAAGGTCACAATTTCATATAATTTGGTCACAATTTTCATATAATTGGTCACAAATCATAATTATTATATTTCATAAATTATTATATGGTCACAATTCAAAAATTTTATAAATCAAAATTTGTTTATCGATCACAAATAAAAAATTGAAACCTAGCAAATTATTTTACGGTCACAAATAAAAAATTTTATAGGTCACAAATTATTTTACGGTTACAATTCAAAAATTTTATAGGTCACAATTTGTTTATCGATTACAAATCAAAAATTGAAAAGTCACAAATTATTTTACGGTCACAAATCAGAAATTTTTTAGATCACAAGTTAAAAAGTTTATATGTCACAATTTACTTCATTAGTTACGAATCAAAAAAATTATAGATCACAATTTATCGATAGGCACATAATTTCAAATTTCTTGGTGACATTATTTTTTAGTTACAAATTATCAAAATTTAAGGCCACGTATTAATAATGAGTCACAATAAACCGAATAGTCGGCCATATACACAAAACACCCCCACCCCCTCCCGATCCTCCGCCAACACTTGGTCACAATCACAATTTTTAGGTCACATATTATTTATTATTAACCAATTATTAGTCACAATCAACCAAATAATTGGTCACAAACAACACCCTACCCCATCTCATCCCATCCACGACCACCATCACCACCGTCACAACCACCATCACCAACATCACCTCACCAGCACCGCTAACAACAAATCAGATCCAAAATCGCCAACACTCCACAACCGCCATCACCTCAAAGCCGTCGTCACCACCTCCACCATCGCCACCGCCACCGCCACCACCACCACCACCACCACCACATCTAACCTACACATCTTTACAGACCTATTAACAAGAAACCATCACGGTACCAATACATCACCGCCAATTCCGCCACCATCACTGCGACCAACCACCGCAGATCGTTGCCGCCAGATCCATCGCAATCATCAAACCACCTCACCAGCACTACCAACACGAACAAAACGGATCCAGAAACTATGTATCACCACCACCTCAACAGATCCAATCGATTGAGAGCACCGCTACACTATCCAAAATCTGATCCCGTCAACTGTAGACACAGCGACATCATCGCGATGACTGGAAACCACCAACACCATTAGTGCTGTCGAACTTCGCCAGATCCAACCACAACCATACATCACCACCACCACATCACCAAAACCACCGTTGCTATCACAACCACACATCACCGTTGAGGGCAGCGCCGTTCACGCTTTGGGAACCTCACGAAATCGCCACTACCTTATAGCACCGCCACACCACCACCACAGCTGTCACCAACTGCACACAACCAAAAAAAATCACTCCAAACTTTCCCCATATCGCAACTAACAAAACTCCGACATTAAATTGCAGCCAAAATTTCCCCAAATCTCCCATCATTCACCGCTGTGGTGGCGTTCACGCCGTGGGCAGTTGCGACCGCGGCAGCAGTGCCGCTCACACCACACAGCATCGACGATTCGTGCCGTGGGCAACTACGACGTTCACGCCGTGGGCAACTGCGATGTGTCTCGTAGAGGCAACATTTACGGTGATCTCCGGCGAAAGTAAATTTGGGATAGAGAGAGGCGAGAGATGAGAGAAGACGAGGATGAGGAGAGAGAACGATGATGGTGATAAATGATTTGGGATTTTTAGGGTTTGATTAATTATAATTTAGATATAGATTAATTAATATTTGATTTTTGTATAAATAAAATTTAAATCTGAAATTTAAATTTTAAAAATCTGGTTTTGCGTAATTTTCACACAAAAATAATTGTAATAATAATAATAATACTATAGTGTATGTTCGGTATTAGATAACCATAATAAATCAAAGTTAAAAATTTATTTGTAGTATAGTTTAATCCTATTACAAACACACATTAACAATTGAGTGATCAACCATACCTTTAGCCGAGTTTAGTTCACATTAAGGATATGTTTAATGTAGGTTTTGTGAAAAGTGATTTTTTTTAAGAAAAATTTATGTTAAAAAAGTAAAGAAGGTTAACAATAAATTTGAAGAAAGATAAAATTTTGTCATGCTCTTGGACATGTCATGTCAAATGTTCATTTGCAATTGTTGCGATATCTTTTACTCGTACCATCAAAGGTGACAAAAGTTCGATAGTTTCCTACGTGTGTGTTCATTGTTCAGTATGATGTAATCCTATTCTACCGCATACCAAAAGTACCCTACATGTATTTTATTAACCAAAAAGCATACCCTACATGTATTTTATTAACCAAAAAGCATATTACCATTTTCTTTTTGTTATATTTTTCTAGCTGTTGATTATTTAACTACGTCCTTTCAACAGCCTTGGAGCCATTCATCAATGCTGCTGCTTCTCAGTACGTTTTAGGCGACCAGATGCAGTTTTCCCTGTGGCTGTCCTTGGCCCCAGTTGTGATTGGTAAGTTGTAAGATCAATATTTCACATTCATCTCTTGATTTCCAAGCTTAAATATAAGTAATACAAGTAAAAGTGACTTATACTTTCCGAACATGTTCAAATAAGTTACCTTTTTCATAAATTTAGATGAAAAAGTTGCTTACTTTGATAGTAACCCTTATGTTACTCACAAAATAAGTAGATTATTTGGATTAATAAAAAATTACTTATTTACTAATAAGTAGTCTTTTTAACCTTAGCCAAACTCATCTTGAATGTCTTGTTCTTAAGTTAAGGAGTCGGGTTCTTGAGTTAAAGAATTGAAGTCTTAAGGAAGCAATTAAATGAAGTATGACTAAGCTTTCTTTGTGGATTGCCTCTATAAAAGAGGATAAATTTGCATTCACGCACCTGCCAGCATAGCACAATATTTTTTTCTAGTATTGAAGAAATGTTGGAAAATTTCAAGTATGGAGTGAGAAACAACGCCCGAAAAGTCTTCAAAATTATTTCCAAATTCCGTAGAAATTTTGGCAGAGCAACAGTAGGAAATGGACTCCAAATAAATCCTCAAAAAATGTGCAGTATAGTAGCAATAATATCAAAGTTGAGTTTGCCCCTACAACGATGCCTACGGTTTATGACAATCAACTCCCAAAATACAACGACTATCTTCTTGTATGAGTAACACTACAATACATAAGAAACGGTGGACCATAACTTGGTTTACGAATTCAAGTATGCAAAGTGAAGAAAACCAAAATTTATACAACAAGAATGCAAAAATTTGGTTGAGAAATGAGAGAAAATGAATGCTATATGATTGCATATCATTGGTGTGAAGATTGAGACGTCCATATAATCCTATTTATAGATTTGAAGGGTTGTGGACGAAGTAGTGCGAGCCAAAACACAACAGTTGCGTGTTTTCAGATTTCGCCCGTTGTTCGCTCTCTACGTCGATCGAGCGACACTTTCAGTGAGCCCGTCGCTCACTCGAGCGAGCGATACTGTCGCTCGAGTGACAGTGCCATCCAATTTTTCACCTTTTTCCTTTCAATTTTGGATCACAATTTCTCATTCTTCTGAAATTGATTTTAAGACATTAGTTATACACGAAAATCAAAATTCTCGGGGGCGAAACCCTCGAGCCCCCCATTTCGAAGCAACAAAAAACAAATAAATGGGTTACGTTTTGATCGAGGTTGACATAAAATCACACTTTCCAATGCTTGATTTTTTATTCTTAACCAATCTTTCTCATGTT
>CAIGRN010060277.1:0-11615 GCA_903798345.1 Fraxinus anomala
TCCGAAATATATTTTCGTGAACAGAGGAGCTCGAAAACAAACAAGAGAATATTTCTCTATTTTGTGATAGTTAGAGCGTTCTACACCTGACAAAGAATCGAACATCTTATTTGAAGACAAACCACATTCGAGTTCAATATTACTTTGTTCAAGAGAAGTAGAAAAAGGAAGTGTGGATATATTAAAAATTCATACATAAAATAACTTATCACATATGTTAACAAAGGAAATTAGTACCGACAAGTTTATATGGTGTCGATCTTTTATCGATCTAGCAGAAACATAAATAGCATGGAAACGACAAGTGTAAGAATGATAGAAGAGTTACAACAAAAATAACTTTAGTGGGAGAAATATTGGCTAATAAATCTACTTTTTTTGACTTAAGGGGACAAACAATCTTTCACTTTGTAAACATTTTGCATTTAATGCTAAAGATTGAAAGATTGAATTTGGTCAATTTTCCCTCTTGAACCAAAATATGTACCGAAAATGCAATCAATCTTTTGTTTTTTATTTTGAAATTGTGGTGCTGCAATTATTAAGGAATGTAACAACATTTCACCATAAATAGGGGATGCAGTTCAAAGATAAATGCAACAATTGTAGAAAGGAAGAAAAGTAGTAAGTTGTCTGCTATACATAGTAAAGAGACAAACAAAATTATAGATAAAAAAATATTGATTTCTCTGAAGTGTTTTCAACTTAGTTTCTTCTTTTATAAAAGAGATTAATTATTGTTATCTCCTTATATTTGGAGATAAGGTTATTTTAATTTTTTGCTATAGTGCAATCGTGATATACTTGCCCGTGGGTGAACCACATAAATATTTGTGTTTATTTTTAGCTTTAATTTTTTCAATTTTTCTTTTTCTAGCCAACCTTGACCTACATTTTCGTAACAGTTTCCACACGACTTAAGATATTTTAAGAGAAATCTTTTACCACTAATTTGTAGTCTGGGATCGTTCCTTGGGACGCATTCCCATAGTGGTTTTCTGCCAAGCTACATCCAAAGAGACCCTAATGGCCTCACCTCATTGCCTCTGTATCGCGCAAAGTCCTCTTTACCATCAAGAGCAAGCAAATCAAGGAGACACCCAAGCATGTTTAGCTGCCATTTTTCTACTCGAACACTTTCTCCCTCTAGATTCGAGTTGCGTCGATTTTGATTCTTCCACTATACTTGATTAAGCAAGCGTTCTAAGCAATTGTACTTATTATTAAATAATAAGCATAACTGGAACTTGGCATGTAGAATTGTTATAGTTTTGGGCAAGTTAGTAAAGGATAGAATTGAATACATGGGAAAGATTTTGGTTACATTGACATTTTAATTTGAAATAAAATTTTCGCAAAGATCTAGGTCGTTACAAAAATAACTTAAGTTATTCTTAAGGGAAGAGTTAAGGGTTCGAATCCTGGGAACGCGATAAAAATTCATGAGAGATAAGATGGGCTCAGGGTTTCCAATAACGGACAGTACATAAGTTAATGATTTGGACACAGATGTTGAGTCATTACAAAAAACACGTGTTTTTTTTAACGATTCGACCTCAATTTCAAGGCAGTTAACTTACGTACTGTCCGCTTTGGGAAAGTATTTAGCCCGAGAGTAAGAGGGCTAGATGTCTTTCGAGAGTGAACAGTACGTAAGTTGACGGCCTGAGCATAGAGGTTGTGTCATTACACAATTAGTCTTGCTACGACGGATAAAGGCTTTGGAAACCATTTCAATAGTGCCTCAAGATGAGACATAGATGGTCATCAAGTGTAGGGAACAAAATCTTGTTAACATTTTTAGATGGCTATTCCCTCATTTCTATCTTACACTGGGTTCATTAGATGGCTATTCCCTCATTTCTATCTTACACTGGTATGCTCTTCACTTTGACGTGTTCTACAAAGAGCTTTACGTCAATGTGTCGTGATATTCTAGCCATCTGAAGATTATGATAACTCATGACAGTTCGAAGTATTATTTAAACATTTTTTTCTTTTTTTGGAATGGAAGCATACTAGTTGACTTCTTAAAAATTGATTCTATTGACATCCTTATTTGAAATGTACAGAGAGAAATCTGCTAGAAATAGGGATGCTGGCTTCTTGAATGGCTATTTACTATTGTAGTTTCTTTCTACTGGCGAGCTACTTAGACTAAATGCTAGAAAGAAAGTAATTAACCAAATTTTAAGGGAATGATTGCTTGTACTTTTTTTTCTTTTTTTTTTCCTTATTTGATTCTTCTTTCTTGTCTTATCAAAACCCAGTGCAGTAATCGTCTCCATGAAGTTGCTTAATTTAAACCCCACCCCACCCCCTCACCCCCGTTCTGATTGATAATGGATAGATTATTATATGCTAGACTCGTATTTCTTTCATGAGTAAAGCTGACATTCTGTGGTGGTGAAGAGTAGACTAAACTTTTGGGTGGGTCAACCATTTATGTTCATTGCAAGGTGGTTTTCCTGTATTGAAAAACAAGTGCAAGGAAAATGACTTGCACATCCAGGCACCAAACAAAGCCTTTTTTCAAATAATTTTGGGTCGGTTACACGAATCCTTTTCCACCTCTCCTTTTGATCCATTTCTAGATCTAAGAAAAATTTAACGCAACTATAGATACGTTGCTGTGGCACACATATAAGCATAATGTATGCCACCTTTTTATGTTTTTTCCATGCATTACCTCATGGATGATCTTTGTAAATCTATTAGCTGACATTTTCCTTACCATCCGTTTTTTAATGTGGTCAGCTCATATAGTCAGCTTGGCAAGTTCCATCTTCTTTCTTCGAAGTTGATGGTAACCCATATCACGAGGACTGTTTCACCCCCATTTCGTCATTTGGGGTCAGTTGAGGGTGCCATAGTAGGGAGATTGTTGAGCTTCTTGGTTGCACCTTGACAAGTTGATAGTAAATTTACATCCTTCGTTGAAAAATTATAAAATTTATAATGCTAACAGCTATCTCTGATTTAACACAGATTTGCCTAATTTAATGCTTGGGTGCTACTTGTTACCATTGAGAATTCAGATTTCTTATGTACCAAACATATCAGAATGGTTCATCTCTTTTTTATATTATACGACTTCATTTTTTCGTGTGGTATGTGTTGCCCCCAACCTCCCCAAAAAAAGTCATAAAAAAAAAAAAAAGCATTATGATTGCCTAATCCAAGATACTAAATCCATACAGAACCTGCAGTGCGGAGAGAGCGTGACAATTGAAGGCCAAGCTTATATGATTTCAGCTGTTACTCATCGTTACCAGCTCCGAAAAGGAAAGTATGAGCCTAGTGAGAAAAGGCTTGATGTACTGTCAACTGGAAGATACATTGTAAATTTGTATTTGGAAAATTTGCTTGAAAAATCTTGATTTTTTTTTTGTTTTTGTTAAAGATGATTTTAATGTACACGAGGAACTGACTGTACCAAAAAGTGAAAAAAAATAAAAATGAAAATGAAAGGCTGATGCCTAATCAATAATGTAAAATTACCAATTTAGGGTGTGTTTGATCCACATTATTTTGAAAAAATATATTCTGAAATAGTAGATTGATAGAGAATGTGTGGTTGAAAAAGAAGGAAAAGTTATTGATGTGATGGAAAATATTATTTTATTGAAGAACGTGTGGTTGAAAAAGAGTAGAAGAATACGAATGAAAAAAATAATGTGGATCAAACGTGGGCTTACTTGGTATTTTGACTTGATTTGTCATGTCCACGGTGATGTGAGTTATAAACTGGATCTACTTGGGCTGACTAAAATATATAAATCACTCTAGGTGGCATAATTAATTGGTGTACATCCAGCGTGACTTTCTGCCAACGGGAGGGGAATCCGTGCATTGATAAGAAAAGTGTAACACATATTGAGCTTGGCTCAATTAGGTCTTCGGTTGTGCAACTCAACTAGCTGACTGCAATTGCAACGAGTGCAAGTGATAGGTTGTGGTTTTTTTCAAATTTGATATTGTTGGATCAGGTCTTTTATTGGAAAAAGGTCTAAAGAGAGAGAAATGAGAGAACTCGGATTTATCACGACTAATGAGTTTCGTTGTGTGAATTGAGTGTATAGATCTTCTCTTTAGACAACTTTTTATTTTATTTTTTTTTCCCAATTAAGCCACTTCGTTTGGGGAAATTGTAGAATATTCGATCTTTTACCTATTTCAAGATTAATGTTTGATTCCAAAGTTTACTTGCTTTCTACGTCATTCGTAGAAAGTTAAATATTTTGATTAGTGTTATAAAAAACTCGTTTAAGCGGTACATAGGGCATGAGGTTCGGGCAAAATGTCACGCCTTGACAATGAGAGTCTAGTGGTGTTTTATTAATTTTTTTTTCTTTTTTAAAAGTTTTTATTTGATTTCAGTTTCAAGTTTTTAAATGACTTTATCTATATAAAGTTCAAAAATGAAGACATGTTAAAAAATTTCAAGTATGACTTGTCTAGTTGAAAGTTAAAACTACGAAAAATTGTGTAGTTTTTGTCTTTTGAAAACTTAAAATTTGTATAATTAACTAATTGTAAGAATTATTGAATAAATATAGTATTTTATAATTTTAGATATTTGGTATATATTATTTTAATTATTAAATAATTTTTAGAATCATTAAAATTAAAAATAAGAAAATATTATTTTTACGCCTAGGTCCTCGTCTAAGCTCGTTAAGGCTCGTAAAACTCGAAAGTTGGTCCACGTTTTACGCTTTTTAAAACATTGGTTTTGATTCGAATTAATTCATGATCGCATCTGTAAATATCTAGGGGCGTGAAACAACTCTTTTTAAGGAATTTGATAAAATAATCCCATGATTTTAGGACAAGGAGTGCCTCCTCACAAATGGAATCGTAGTAAGTGGCCACGAGTAATTAGTATTTGTCAAAACTACTTCCCTATCGTGTAAAGGTAACGATGACTTGTCTAATATAGTTATAGGACATGTCATCTGCCGTGAGGCAATAGCCAATTAGAGCAACCTTAAAAATCTAATTTCTTTGGTCTTCCACTAATAATACACAATTATGCCCCTAATTATGGTACATACACTATTGCCCTACCCATTAATTTCGTTACATAATGGTCGTGGGACAATTATATTTATGACAATAAGATTTGTCCTTACAAAATAAATGAAATCTATTCGATTTAAATTATGATATCTGCCTGAATATACGATATGTATTTAGGAAAAATACATAAATATCGAATTATTATGACTTTTTTATTTCTCCTTCGATGGATTTTAAATGTGATAAATGCTGAGAAAATAAAAGATTAACAGTTAAATAATTTTTTTTATTTTTTATTTTAGATTCATATGTATTTACTCGTTAATAGCCTATCTATGACCCCTTCAAATTAAAAATAATTGTATTATTCAAATTAAAATTTCAATTTTGAGTTTTTGAACGTTACACATGTAATTAGATAATTGCTTATTAGGGGCATTTATTGCAACAATTAACCCATAATAAAATCATAAAACGTGAATGAGAGGGGAATAAAAAAAAAAAAAAGAGATAAAAAGGAAAAGTAAAACCTATAAATAGATTGTAGAACTTCAAAATATAAACTCGAGAGAGTGTCCTTATAAATTATTTATAAATTGTTGAACTTTATTTTTAACTATATATTTTAATGAACCAACAAATAGTATCGATCGTTATATATTTTTCCAATATAGAGGCATGAAAGATAGGCACACATGAAATAGGATGTTTTTGGACTAAACTTTTGATTTAATTTCAAATCACGATAAGTAATTTGTAGCATGCAACTATCTTAAGTATGTTTCACAACACATAGTTAAGCTAAAGTTGGCCAGTAAACATCGAGGCTCGTGAGACATTATTCTTTTGACATTTGTTGAGGAAGTTATTTTATGCCAACTTCGTTTAAAAGTTTTTCTAGTGAAACAAATCATTTTAAAAAATATTTCTAAACATGTTCATAAGCAAACAACTTTTAATTTTTCATAAATCTTGTCAAACGAACCTTAAGTATGTTAAACATTCTCCTTTACAAATTAATTTTAACAAACTAGTCAGCCTAGAAGAAAAAACCCTTTAAAATATATAAATACAATCTTAATCATATATAATACTGGTGTAAATTTCATACATGGTTACTTAACTTTATGCAAATTTTGATTGGATCACTAAACTTTAATGTCTCAATTTAATCATAAAAACTTCAATGTTTTTTCAATTCGGGAAATTTCAAACGTACAATTTCAACGAAATCTTTCAAATACAAAACTCTATTAAATTCAATCACCTCTTGTATCAAGATCTACAGAATTTGCTTAATTGACATTAATAGATCTTTCACATAATCATTATGTGGCACCTTGAAAACGAAAATGATAAAAACGAGGTTTATGTCAATGTCTTTACATTAAAAAGTCAAAATGATTTTTTTTTTTTTTAATTGTAACACTTTTATGATGTAGCATATTGATAAATTTGCATGAATTGATTACATAAAATTTCATAAATCCAGAAGACGACATGTGACAAAGCAATTGACATTAAATTAAAATTTAGTGATCTAATTGAGATTTTATTGAGAGTGCAGTAACCATTGATGAAATTTACACCTATTACATTGTGTAGGGATTCAAGTGTTTCGTTTGCTATACCAAATTTCATTTTACAATGAAGGCCCCCTATTGTTGTTTATTTTGGCAATTATGTCTCCAATTTTTTCATCGTATTTTTATCATTAAACCTTCTATCAATTAACAAATCTTGTCCCTGATGATGGCCAAAAGATTTGTCGGGAGGAGTGAAAAAAACTTATTTGCCAATTGTACTTTTCAATAACTAAGATAAACAACAAATAAAAAAATTGAAAATTTTCCCCGTGCCAACATAATATCTGGATAGAAACCAAAATCTATCTGGATAGAAACCAAAATCAGAGACGAGACATGCTAATTAATTGAAGACTAAAGATGAAAATGAGATGAAAACGATTGTGAACATAAATGCAAAAACGAGAAAAGATTGAGGATCCTCGTTATAATTAAATGTGGTTACAATTATAAAAATAATGGTGCATATTGTCCGAACTTAAAATAGTTAATAATAATGGACCCGAGAGAATGTATGATTAGTGATTTAATTTTAAAGAGTTGAAAAAAATCAACTTATAAGTAATTATAAGTTCGACAAACAGGTTATCATTGAAAGCGGTACAATGCGAGAAAGGTGAGAGATTTCTTTCTTAATAGAGTAGTAATTACAGCGTCGGCCTTTTGCTTTGCTTTCTGGTGCCTTAACCTTTGCTTCTCAACTTTCCTTCTTCTTCTTGTTCATTTTCTTCACAAAAATAAATATAATTCCGGCCCATTAAACCCATACATTTATAATCTCGTAATGGATCAATCGTTATTATTTTCAATATGATTTCTAGTTTTGATCCGATCTGAAAAGAACCCACAAATTCTAGTCACTTTATCTGTATTTTTCGAAGATTTTCTCCCAAGAATCATGAGAAACTGTTCTTTAATCTGCATTCTCTAATAAGGTAAACAAAGAATCTCTCTCTCTTTCTTTTACTGCGTTTTCTTTTTCCTGTTTACTTTACTTGTTTTGGGTTCATTTGGCAATGTAAAAGAGAGAGAATCTTGAAATCAATGGGACACAAGAATTGAATTACTTTGTGATCAAGCAGATTATCTTTGTCGTTGTCTGGAAAATCCTCTGTTTGTTTTTTTTTTTTGATTAATTGTGTTAATAGTGTCTAAATAAAGTGATTATTCTGAGTTATTTTTAGGATTTTGAAGAATTTTTACAGTTTAGTTATGGTTTCTTAGATTCTTAAACTATGCCACATTTTCTCTCTCCACAATCTATATGAGTTTCTTGATTCAACAAAATTTGATGGCAATGTGGATTAAATCATTTTAAGCATGTCCTTTTTGTTCAATTCTCTTGAGAAACTGCTTTATTTCAACCATTTTCCAGTATATATATTAGGTTTTGATTTTGTTCATTTCCATATGTATAAGTGCCTATGTCGATGAACTTAAAAGAATCACTTGTCGAGGGTACTTGTTCACTGCCTGTGAGTCCCAAATCGGCAATTTCTGTTGAGTATCACCCTTCTTCTGTCTTCGAGACCAGTCCTCCTCCTCTTGTGCCATCCACTAAACAACATAGATATGAAGTGTGCTCTTCTGGATCTAATGCGATACCTACAGATCCGGAGATGAAGAAAACTTGTACTCAAGCAGATTCCATTATCAGTTCCAAACGCTCCTATAAATCATCCCATTTCGGTTTGCAGAAGGATGATGTATCTGATATGTTTACAGCACAGATGAGATCAAATAACGGGAAAAAGCAAATTCTGGGCTGTGGCAATGGACATGAAGAAATGGGAGAGGATTCAACTCAGAAGCATAGCAAAGATTATATACCGAATCATGTTGATGAGACTGAGAATTCCCATTCCAATGACTTTTTGGAACCTGTGGATTTCGCTTTGTATTCTGCAGCTAAAGGAGCTGTTGCGCTTTTAAACAACCACTTACCGTCTAAATCAGGAAACAGATACTGCCCCAGTCCTCAAAACAGTTTTTACTCGGCACAGTACATGGAAGCCAAACAGAGCTTTACGAACACTGAAGTCAGTGAATGTGCGAGCAGTGTCAAGAAGTCGGTTAAAAGTGGGGAAGTTAGCAACTCATGCGATTTTATGGAGAGTGGGAAAACGAGTATCCATAGAGGCAGCACGAGCAGCGATGTTAGTGACGAGAGCTGCTCAAGTTGTTTCAGTAGTGCTATGTACAAACCACACAAAGCAAACGACACAAGATGGGAAGCAATTCGAGCAGTCCGATCTCGTTATAATGGATCATTGGATTTAAAGCATTTCAGAATGTTGAAGAGATTGGGAGGTGGTGATATAGGCAGTGTTCATCTAGCAGAATTGATTGGAACAAGAACTTATTTTGCCATGAAAGTGATGGATAAAGAAGCTCTGGCAAGCCGGAAGAAACTTCCCAGAGCTCAGACGGAAAGAGAAATTTTGCAATCCCTGGATCATCCGTTTCTCCCCTCGTTATATACTCATTTTGAGACAGAGAAATTCTCTTTTCTGGTCATGGAGTACTGCCCCGGGGGAGACTTGCATGCACTTAGGCAGAAACAACCCGGGAAGTATTTTCCAGAGCATGCTGCCAGGTATGATCTGTAATCCTTGACTTTGATTTGTGATTCTTGTTGACGGAACCTATGAGTGGGGGATTTGACTTTTTTGTAAATCATTTGTTCTAAATTAGATTCGATATTAACTTGTAAAAATTGTCTCTCCCTTCGATTTAGTGTTGTTGGGGAAATCAGGTTGAACTTAAAGTGTGAATGGATGATCTAACTGATAGCGTTATGAGCTTCTTTGATCCAGTTGAGATTTGATTCCTATGCCCGTCATGGAATCTAAAACTTTGATGTTTGGGAGTTGAGCATTACATTTTGATTAAGGTTAACAGATTGGGGTTTGTAACGAGCTTAAATCCCTTGCATAAACTTAGATGATTTGATTTGAAAAGCCATGTTAATCATGAGGTTTATGTAGAGCTTCAAATGGTTTTTATTTCAAATGTTTGTGGGTGTCTTACAGTTCAGAAAGAGAACAGATATGCAGGGGTATACATATAGACATGTTCATACTATTTTTTATGACTCTTCAGATTTTATGTGGCCGAAGTCCTCCTTGCTTTAGAGTATCTGCACATGCTCGGGATCATTTACAGAGATCTTAAACCAGAGAATATTTTGGTGAGAGAAGATGGGCATATAATGCTTTCAGATTTCGACCTCTCCTTGAGGTGCGCTGTGAGCCCGACACTGGTCAAATTCTCAAATTCTAACTTGAAATCCAAGAACTCGGGACACTGCATTGAGCCGTCCTGTGCCATCGAGCCTGCTTGTATCCAACCTGCATGTTTTGCACCACGGTTCATAAGCAAGTCCAAGAAAGAAAAGAAGTCCAAACCAAAGTTAGAAATAAATAATCAAGCGAATCCGCTTCCAGAACTTTTAGCCGAACCTACGAACGCTCGATCAATGTCCTTTGTGGGTACACATGAATACCTGGCTCCTGAAATTATCAAGGGCGAAGGCCATGGCAGTGCAGTAGATTGGTGGACATTGGGGATCTTTCTATACGAGCTTTTGTTTGGGAGAACACCTTTCAAGGGAGCTGGGAACAGAGCTACTTTGTTTAATGTTGTCGGACAGCCCCTAAGATTTCCAGAGTCGCCTACAGTTAGCTTTGCTGCACGAGACTTGATCCGAGGTTTGCTGGTGAAAGAACCACAGCATCGCCTCGCGTATAGACGTGGAGCTACAGAAATCAAACAGCATCCATTTTTCCAGAGCGTGAATTGGGCCCTCATACGTTGTGCCAGTCCTCCAGAGGTGCCACTGCCATTCATGACGCATGACAAGCGATCACCTACATCAGGGAAGGTCCCGGATGTTGAAGTGAAGCCTTCAGGTAATTATTTCGAAATCGATTTCTTCTGAGAGATTTTTGTTATTCTTTCTTCAGATAGTATCCATCTTCATAACTGAATTATTTTGCGGGCTTTTGTTCTTTGTTAAGGAATGCAAATTTGTTGTTCCTTTGTTAATCAAAGTGTAAAGGACATAAATAATGCTGCTGAAGTTCAAATGCACAGGAATGATGGTGATGGATCTTTTCTCATAAATATACTTTTTTTTTTTTTTTTAAAACTTACAAGTGAAAAAGTTACTTATTATAAAAGTAACTATTATCCTACCATTGAAATTAGTAATTTACTTATTTTCAACTTCGACCTATAAAAGATTATTTATCGTAAGGCTTACTAATAAGCTATCTTTTTAGGTTAGCCAAACATGCAACGTTTCCTGAAATCTGGTTCTTTATGTTTTGTGGGTATTAGTGTACCGTCTAATACTACGTAGTAAACATGCATGGCATCGCTCACATGACATGGCAGGGCAGACAAAATCTAATGTCCTCAAAATATCCACTGTTAGGATAAGAGGCGTCGTTCATTTTTAATACATAGTATTGAATATGATGGAATAATATGATGAATTTCTTTTTCGTTCTTAATATTAGTACTATTGAATCTTTCTTGGCAAATATTCTTTTGAGTTTTGACATGAAAATAATTCTCTGTATATGTAAGGTATGCTCGACCATCAATGAAATAAAACTATTGTTTCCGTGTCTATTGCATTTATTTTATTGAACTACTTCGTCTAAAATTCAGTTTGACGATGTATATTGAAGTATTCAATGCCCAACTTTAAGATCCAAACCAATTCATCAGCAGATTGCCTTCACAAAATTCACTTTCCACCCAAAAAAGTTCACAAGCAAATAACTGGGAATTTGTTGCTACATTATCATCATATTTTAGAATTTTGTTTCTATTACAATTTTCGGTGGGGAATAATGTTAAAACCTGGTAAATTTTTTAAAATCTTGGTTACTAAAATTTTAATTATTTATTATATGCATTATATTTTTTTCGTAAATAATATTTATTTAACATCCTATTAATTAATACTTTAATAAAATTAACCCCCCCCCCCCCCCC
>CAIGRN010060281.1:0-13348 GCA_903798345.1 Fraxinus anomala
TAGCGCAGTCAAGACAACAGCCATTGTGGGAGGGCTGGGTCCCCAACCCGGTAATAGGATGGTCTCTTTACACGCTAAAGATGACAGGCTGTGGCTTGCCGCCCAGCCCCCGTGATCAATTGGTGCAGTTGAGGTCAATCATTTAAAGTGGACTTAAGGTCAATTGAGCTTCTACAAGAAGAGTTTACTTTGGTCATCTTGCTCTAAAATTTTCAAGTCAAATAAAGCATTTTAATTTTTTTCAAATATATTGAAAAACAACTTTTTAATCTTAAAATAGCTTTCGACATTTTAAAAATCATGCCAAATAAGCGACTCATATGTGTACTTTATCACAATTTACAAAAAAAAAAAAGTCTCTGAGGTAGACCTGGGCATCGGGTGGATTGATACAGTGTATTTCAATCTCCGTAATCACCCATTAAACTTGAGGTATTTCATAAATGGAACTATTTGGATCCTTGTATTATTGAAAACAAACTCAAACCCGAATTGTCGATTCCGGTTCAATTTTATCCATAATATTTTTTTATATAAATTTGATAAATATTTCTATATATGCCCTTTCGATACATATTAATACACGCTACTACTCAACAGTATTTAGCAAGAAAGAAACTCTAGCTATAGTAAAGACTAAAAACCACAAAAAGGAATACATTAAAATATCAAAATTAAGCCCAAGTTTGACACCTATTCTCTTTCTAATTTTTTTCTCTTTCTTTATTTCAACCACTCATTCTCCAAATAAAATAATATCACACACAAATCTAAAATTTTTCATCACTTTTGCACCACATTCTCCAATTAATCACTATTCCAAAATTTTTCAACCCATTATAATAGGTGTCAAACACTCACTTAAATTATAGTTAGAAAAAAATATTTTTTCTTTATAAATTTTATTCGATCCATAAGAGGCATGCTAGAACATATAATTTAATTATGAAAAATGTTTAAATTTTTCTGCTATTAAAACACATTAACATAAAAAATACTAATTAGATGCATAACTATATAGTATCAAGAAATTGTAGTTAACATATTGAACTCGCTTTATTTGAATAAAAAATTAAAAAAATCATATTTCAAAAGAGAATCATGTGCTCAAGATAATCAAAAAAGTATATCATAACATCAACTATGAATATATAAGGTTCAATGTCACGCATTATTAAAAAAAAAACACTTAATTTCATAAACAATGCATGAAAGTAAAAAGCTTGAATTACAAACAATGAGCACCTTTTTCTTTTTCCTTTTTTTTTTTTTTGGTTTTCTCATCAATCTTTCACAACACTTCAGATTTTCTTTGATTCATTAACTTACACCACAACTTAACTTGAACTTTTTGATTCTTAAAAAGTTTAAATTGCAAAAATTAACATGTATTAAGATCTGAAAATACATCAATCTGATGAGAGACGATAGACAAAAAAGTAGAAATCAATATTAATTTCTTAACCTTAGTCTATAGACAAATTACTATTCAAATAAGGGTTTTTAGGTTTTGTATTTCTTTGCTCATCCTATAAATTATAAATAAAAAATCGATCCCATTTGGATATCCAAGCTTCCTAAACCAAGAATCGATCCGGACCCGGTCAATTTTTTATTACGATTCCTAATTTACTTTTTTTGGAACTTGATTCCCAGATTTCAGTTCGAAACGTTGAATTCTGATTAAAATTGCCTATTAACGCTTTCGAGCCCAACAAGCTTTGAATGATGCTACTTTCACAGAAAAAAATTCACAAAAGTTCTACAAAATACACACAATGAGGTGGGGTCCAAATTTTTTGGTAATATTAAATTCACGCGGGCCCATGTGACTCATCTGTAGAAATTCAGAAAATTCATTCTGTACTTAAAGGATTAATTCAACAAGCTCTAAGCTCATTTACATCCGCCCCCGCCCTGTTAAGAGAGTGAAAAGGTTATAAAGAACAGAGAAAATAATTAGAAAAACCCAAAGTAAAATCAACCATTCACTCGATGAGACTGGACTGACTCACTCTCCTCTTCGTTTAGTCTCGATCAATAATCGAAATCAATAAGGTATGAATATTTCTCATCTATTTCAAGTGTATCCGATCAATTTATCGCTGATCAGTACTACATTCCAATCAATAATAAAAATTCTCTCAAATTATCAAAGTGCATCTTTTCTTTTCAATTTTTTTCCTAGTACGAAGGCTATGATTTTTGTATTATACGATTGTGTGCATATAAAGGTTTCTACCTTTTTTTTTTTTGTATTTGTTGAAAATTTTCATATTTTAGTTCAATGTTTACTTGTTTGAATTCTCATGCTCCACTTAGGGTTTTGTTTGTTGTCCTTTTTTATATTTTGGGTTGTCTAACGCATAATTTGGTTATTATGGACTGGAGAGAAATTTTGCTTGATATAAAGAGAAGGAATTTTCTATTTAAACCAACCAAAGCAAGCGGAAAAGGTTTTGCAGTAGACGTGTTGTTAAAAATTCTAATAATCAAAATATATAGAATTATCTGAACAAATTAAGCCCATGTTTGGTCCAGATTAAAATCTGATTTTAATCAAAGTCAAACAATCAATATTAACCACGTTTTTCATGGCCCACAACTTTTCAACCACACATTTCAAAAACTTCTATCAAAATCCATTAAAAATCTAATTTTAATCTTCACCAAACACCCTCTAAGTAAGAGTGTATTGGATTGTGCATTTATTTATATCAAAAACGAAATTGGTTATTTTAAAACCTACATTTTCACTTACAGGAAACCCTTACTTTGCGAAACATGCTTTGGGAATCATGCTTGACCAAATAAGTAACTAAAATGTAAGTTTGATTACTTTTAAACGTGTTGAACATGCTCTAATCCTTTTTCACGTCCTTAAATGTTCACAAGTCCAATGTTTTAGAAAGGCTCAATCACTACCAAGCGAGTGGGTGCTTGGCTAAGAATCCAACTTTCTTACGAAGTGAAAGGCGTATGTTGATATGTATGTCTCAACACAAACCTATTAAATAATTTTTAAAAAATGTAACGAATATAAATATGCTTGTAATAAGCGAAAAACTATCATGAAATTCATAATAAAACAATTTACCAACATTAAAAGTTTAACTTGCATATAAATATAAAATAGATTGATAAAGTAGTAATTAATAAATCGCAAATTAGTAATCACGTCACAAAATTATAGCTTATTACCATTGTTCAAAAAAGTGAACGAGGCGTATGCCTCACATGAGGCCTTCAGAGCATAGATGTGGCTGCTGAGGTATGCATTCATGGAGGATCTCCTTGTGCTCTACTATAGAACATTATTCCTCTATATCCAAGTGAAACCTTTCCTTCCATCTTCATCGCTACATCTCTATGTGAGATGATGAAAACACATCTTTCCGGGTTCAATTTTTGAAGCTGAGAAAACTAGGAAATGAAGGGATAACCATCTGCCTGCAGTCAAACTCTTTTTGTTTGATGGATGCAATCCATGAGCTTGTGTCACATTCTAACCATTACTCGAAATCCAATTGATTGGTGTTTTGTTAGTATTATATGTATGACATATTTTAACAAAATTGGAAATTACTAATATGTTTTTGATGTGCGTTGTAGCTATCTCTAGCATGGTAGCACATAATGGATGCATAATTTGTTGAGTCTCGATACTTATCTACAAGAAGAAGATACAGCAAGACAATCCTTATTGTCAATATTATTGGTTTGGATACGCAAATCATTTTTCATCACTCCATTCCTTCTAACACTATAACTCCTGAAAGGTCTAAAGAAATCAAACAATTTTAAACTACGTGTAGTCATTAATTTGGTTTACCTCATCCTCTTCTAACCTATTCTACTTGGATCACATTTATTTTGTGAATTGGAGTTTCTTTAGGTACACGCATGACATACTCAAAGCATCTAACTTGTCCTTCCCTAAATTCATGTTCTGTTAGTGCCCCCTCTACATGTTTGTATATATCCTCACTTTTTATTTATTCTCGTGTGATAATACGTTCATCTTAATACCCATTTCGTACATATAGTTCTAATAAGCACAAATGTGATGTAGAATTTGTCTTTCAATTCAGCAATAATTATCCATTTGATTCAAACCACTAATTAAAAGCCAATAATTAAAAATCAAATATTAATGATAAATCAAATCTACAGAGCATAGGCTACTTAGGTCTTTGCCATGGGCTTTGGCTTGGAATTGCATTTTGTGTTATTTATGTTGGTCAAGTTCTATTCTACTACAATATCACCTTAGTATAATTATTTTGGTGGCATTTTTCAGCTTTGCAAGCAAAGCCAACTTGGAAATAGTTGCGATAGTCCAAGTGAATTGATTGCATCATTTTTTTTCTTTGAACCTTTTGTAAGAGTTCTCAATTTAAATTCGAGTTTCGAAACATGTTACTCTTTTTGTGAAATACATAAGATTTTTGACCGTATTGTAATTGTTGGCAGAGGTAATTGTGAAGATATAGAAATGGGGATGAAACTGCATTCACAAAAGTAAATTTTATGAATATAAAATCAGAAAGTTTTGAGAGTAAGTGAAAGTTCCTGCGTGGGTAATTATTCATTCAGTTACCTTTGATGTGCATGATCGTCTCTGTATAGATTCTTATTTATATGAATAAACATCTGTTATGCACTTTGATCTTGATTTACATCAACAATGTCCATTTTTTTCAAGTTCTTTGAAATGATTGTCTCTAGTGACCATAGCCTGTTTTGTATATTTAAAAGTGGAGCACAGTTCATTAATGGACTTAGCGGATTGATGGAACAGGTAGTTGAACCGAAATGCATTATAATATTAATAAGTAGGCATATTTTATCAATTTTTCCTATCTTAAAATTGCGGAGCCAGAATTCTGGTCATGGTAGCCCAAAATCCACAATTTTGTTAGTTTGTTGCTCCATAAGACACTACGTAATTGATCATTTGACAGATTAATTTGCTCCACAACACTACATGGCTTGTCAAACATTTGCTTGAGGAATGTCCCTAGAGTAACCCTCGAGCACTAGAAACTTAAAAAATATGTAAAAAATAGGGTACCATATGTGGCTTGTTGGACCCATGTTAGAGTATATGAGGTGTGACAGTGTCCTACAAGGCACAATACATGTCCGACACAGACACGTGCTTCCTAGTAGGAGTGTTCATTTTACACGGCCGACGGATAAACGATACATTGGAGCAGTATACATGAAGTTATACTGGACAGAGAATAAATGACTAACTGAAATCCTTCACACGGTCTTAAAAAGTAAATCATTTCCTTGTGTACTGGAACTTTATACCAGATTAGCTACTTGCTGATGCTAAAATAATTAAAGATATTCTATATATACAGGTAAAATAATAGCTTTAGGAAGTACAAACTATGGACTTGTTTCCTCTTATCATGATTTCCTCTACACTATTTTATTAATCGGCTGCTGTATGTAATTTTTATTTGTGGCTGCAGTATCAAGTAGGACTTATCTAATTACAAGTAAATGGATCGTGGGAAAAGGCCGGACAAATTTCTTGGTATGCTGAACAGTAAGATGTATATGGACCTCAGCGATATTATAAGGGAACATGCCCTTCCTTTCCTACCAGCAAAATCACTTTTCAGGTTTCTGTGTGTTTGTAGAGGCTGGAAACTTCAGATATCGAATCCATTCTTTGCCCATAATCAGTCAATTTGTTGTGGTTCGACCTTGGGTTTCTTTAGCCAAGTACCTGGAGAACTACCATCGTTCGTCTCCGACGACCCAAAAGCTTGTGGTGTACCGGACCCCTCTTTGAGATTTTTGCCTGAGCCAATTGACATTTTGTCAGCATCCAATGGACTGCTTTGCTGCCAATCTCAAACTGGGAATAAAGCATACTACATTTGCAATCCTGTTACCCAGCAGTGGAAGAAACTTCCAAAACCAAATGCTAATCATGGGTTACATCCTTCAGTTGTGCTCATATTTGAACCATCCCGGCTCAACTTTGAGGTCGATTATAAGCTTGTTTGTGCCTTTCCATCTGCTGACTTTGATGATGCGACTGAATTTGAGATATACTCCTCCAAAGAAGGATCCTGGAAAGTTTCGGGAGAGATTTGTTTTACTTCATATTCTGTGGAAACAAAATCAGGGGTTCATGTGGATGGGGTTGTTTACTGGAAATCAAGGGGTATTCTAGCTTATGATCTGACAAAAGATAGATCACAAATGCTCCGATCAGGAAATGGTGTTTTGGGAACGATGAATGGAAAACTTTGCTCAGCTTATGCTATTGGGCACTCGATAATGGTTCAAGTATTGGCTAATACCCACAGTAATACCATGCAAATGAGCACCCGTGCCAGCATGTGGGAAGAGAAACAAAGAGTAGTTCTTGACAAGAAAGTGATTGGTGGGCTTGTATCTGAAGTAGATGTGGTTGCTGCCGCTGGTAACAAGCTGTTGGTTCAGCAGACAGGAAAACTATATGTTTATGACTTGCTTACAAAAGAAACTAAAGCACTGGGCATCCCATCTACAGGTCGCTACACAAGATGCATACCTTACGTAAATAGCCTTGTGTGCCTCTAATCTTCACGTGTTGCAACATTCAAGGACTTCCTGAGTGAAGCCAGTTTTTAGCCTTGAAGATATCGACCTGTATCATTCGTAGCTCAAAGTTATCGTCCCAATTGAACTCGTCTAGGTTTAATATTGCTATATCGTAGTTTCTGATTCAAACGTGGATAAATGCTGTTTGTGTGTGTGTGTGTGTTTTCTTCCCCTTTTGGTGTCTTGAATGAACTTACCTCGGGAAAGCAATTTATGAAATACTGTTCTGAATTTGGGTTTTGGGTACTAATTTGGTAGCAAATTTGATCCATGAAAGAAGCTCTTCCTCGTTCATCTGCTTTTAAGTTTTTACTTCTCTTTTGCCGGAACCTAATAGTTACGCGGATTGCGTAGAGGTGACGTTGTGCAGAAATTCAGATTCGTTTGTGAGAATATTTACCCATGCTGATTTATCCGCCCCAAATTATTATGGAACAAATATATCTTTCACGTATTCAGTGATCTGATACTGGTAATATGCATGATGAATCGTGGTGTACGATTTGTGCACTCTATGAGATTCTTCCGGAGGAAACACAATTAAGGAGTGAACTTGCATGTTTTTGGCTTAAATTTCATCCCACTCAAGGATAGTCACTCATTCAAAGTGTGCATCACGTTGTGCAAAGATGGTTCCTTCAAATTGATTTGAGCAAAATGCTTATGACCTTTTTTGGCCTCCATTTTCTGAGATATTTTATCGACTTTTTAATTACATATTTCATTAACTTTTATCAAAATTTATTAAAAATCTGAAATTTAACCAAACCAAATGGGCTAATTATCAAGCTAACCACACAATTCAAGACCAACTCGGCACCTAATCACTTGAATGAACTACCTGCAAATACCTGTCCAAATATGAGATACTAATTTAGTGCCTATACCAATAAGATGTCGTTATTAAACTTATGTTTGGCTCATGGTTTTAAATGGCTTATGAACACTGTTAAGTCACTTTTTATTAACACATTGAAAAATTCACAAATATTATTTACTTATTAACCACTCGTATCTATATATTTATAATTTAAACGATTTATATACAATTCCCAAATATACTTTAAAATCTAATTGCTTCATCCTTGACCACTTGCATCCCCACTACTACCAAATATGAAGAAATGTCACATCTCTATTCCGTTACCCAAGTGATAAACCACTAAACCTGGGTGTACAAGTAGCATAAATCTTCCACTTACCTTACTTCCACATTGTGTTCCCTTGTATTTGACTTAACATGACACGGGTGAGGGAGTGGGTTGTCCGTTAACTTAAATGCTAATAATGAAATTGAATAACCCAAGTACTCATTTTGCTATATAATGGAGACTATAAATTAATGTCAATAATGGATAGGATGGATATAATTTTAAATATTATAAAGGGGTAAAATAACATGCAATCACTTGTACAGAATCAGCAAAAGACACTTTCAATGCAGCCAAACAGTGACACCAACATTCCTCAACAACCATTGATAATAGTGACTGGTAACGCACTTTAATTGCAGTAAATTCAATCCCCACAACGGGAGGATTTTCCCTCTCAATAGCCCCATCTTTTAACGTAGCATCAATCATAATCAGCTAACCAGTAGAAGAATGTGCACATCATTATTAAAGTAGCCAAATCAAGCACTTGACAACCAAACTCGAGTTAAAAATTGTCCAAAATCATGTCATTTAGACAAATACAGGAAATTTGGCAAATGCGGATCAGATTCACTTCGAATTTCAGTAATAGAATACTGAAAACAAGCCAACAGCACAAGGGGCATTTATGTTTTCCAGCACAGGGATAGGTCAAATAACATAGATAAGCATACGGAACATTACTAAAACATAAAGAAAATGGTCTCCAAGCCTCTAACTAGATCATACCACCAGAAGTATGTCTTCAAGGAAAACATGACTGCAACAAAACTCGAAAGTGAAAATACGATAGCACTGAGAAAGGACAAGCAAAAAGATCATGAAGCATAGAAAGTTCAGAGCTTGTACAACATTCAGTATTTTTACTACACGAGACAGTACATGTCTCAACGCCGGTAATCACGGTCCCTTTCTCGTGGTTCAGATGTATCTCGGTCATAACGATAATCATCCTCATCCATTTGATCATGGTCAGCTTCTTTATAGCGGTCATAAGCCGCCGGGCCTTCTGGGTTGTCATAGTGTCCTCGACTTCGATGTTCATAGTGCCCATCGTCATGATCAGCTTCTAGTTTTGGGTGTTCATATCTGTACTCAGTCTGTTCATGCCACCCATGTTTATCCTCTGTTTCTGCGCGGTCATCGTTTTTCTCTTTCATATCACGGTCTCGCTCATGTTTTGAATCAGCATGATCATAGTCATAATCTCTATCACGGGAATGCCCTCGATCATGGTCATCACCATCTTCATAATCCCTGTCCCTCTCCTTCTCACTGTGATGATCATGGTCACGACGTTCCCGATCCCGATCACGGTCTCGACCACGATAACGGTCTCGTGTTAGCTCTCGGTCATGGTCACGTTCCCGATCATGACCACGATCTCTCTCCCTGTATCTGTCCCTGTCCCTGTTTCTATCACGATCTCTGTGATGTCGATCATCTCTATGATCACGGTCCCTCGGTTTCTCATTAGAGATCTCATGAGACTTTTCACGGGATTTCTCCCTGTCCCTTACCCTTTCACGAGATTTCTCCCCATCCCTTACCCTTTCACGAGATTTCTCCCTGTCCGTGAAACTTTGTGCATCAGTCATCAAAAATAAAATTTATAAGATGCTAACATGCAGATGTGACTAAAATGATAAAATCCATATCCTCTTCTATTCATTAGAAAGTGATGAGAACTGAGAAGATTCCATGACAGAGGTGTAAAGAGTTTCGCAACCTCTCTCAATTTTTCCTTATATTTTACAGTCCTTAAGAACCAAGACACAAAATGCCTAAAAGAAGATAGCTCGCTTTGCACTACTTACTCCATATCATAGAACCACCCACAACACTTTTTGAAACTTTCATTCCTCTTAACATGTTCAGATGGTGGGAAAAAAATTATTGACGCAGCTAATACAAGCAACAAAAAATCAAAGAAATCAACAGACACAAGTTACCTGTCTCGGTCATCTCGTATCCTTGGCTCCTCAGATCTAGATGTTCCTCTAGACTGTAATTGCTCTCTGTACGATTGATAAATGAACAAATCTCAATAATATATTATATTCTAAAATGGAAGGTTGGTCACTTAGAATGCAGAGGCACTTAACAATTGGAGTATATAAAATGCACCAAGTACGATGATGACATGTCAAGCTCATTTACCACAAATAACTACAAAGAACAGAAAAAGGTATCGAAAAAATTATTTCGATACAAAGCATCAAGCCATCAACATTAAGTATTAAATCCACAAAAAGTCCAATCAGATTTGGACAAGAAGCAGATACAATAAAGTACAGCACAACATTCAGTCAGCAAATGAAGAGACCTAAACCAACAGGCAACAAGATATCATAAACCCTGGAAGGCATGTGTCCTCAGAACTGAACACTTATAATGGCAAGCAAACACCACACAACACTAGTAATTATTTTAATTTTCATGTGGAGTTTGAAATTTTCTTTGCAGCAAATCTATTGGAAATAACGCTCAGTATTTTGTTGTTGGTGTTTGAAATTTCCTTCTACATAAGCAGCATTTTCACCTAGAATCAGGTAACATAGGAGCACCAAAGCATGCATAGTGGGAAGTACCCAAGGACTCAGATCACAATATTTGAAAAAAAATTCCTCACCAATCATATTTATACATCTTACTACTTAAGCACATAACAAGCAAAGATTTAGCTGATCACATATTATGAAAAAGAGCTGTTATTGGCACCTTTTAAAGCATCTCAAACTTACATCATCCCATGACAAATGAGATGGCAGTGCCTCCCTTGCCCACATTTTTACGTAATGAGATACATTCTATCCTATCTTGTTAACCGCCTTAGTATTAAAACCAACCACCACTGAATTTCCATGCCAGAGAAATGGACAAGCATGCAGCCATAGATTAACCTAAAGGCAGTGACAATCTCTGGATACTTTTTTGTTTATTTTCTCAATCTATATTCTCGGTTAAAATTGCCACTTTGTTGTCATAAATAAACCAGTGGAGCACAGAGCACTTAATTCACGCAAAGAACATTTCTGTTATGAAAACTTATTCCCTTTACCATCATACCAAGGACAGAATCAAATCTCTCAAACTGAGTTCTCTTCAAGCACAGAACCAGTTACACTTATTACCTATAGACACTACAGGTGGCCCAAAGCAAGAACCAAGCTTCTCACATCATTAATTTGAAAACCATACCAAGGAAATGAAGATCTTTGAACCATTAATACTGACATAGCAATTACAGCATTTTTGATCCCTACGCATTGATCTGTATGGCTACGCAGAAAAAATTACATAATGCCATAAAACAACAGAAGGAAAGGCAGAAAAGAAAAGGAAAAGCATGTTGAGGAAAAGGAGAAAAAGTATAAATGGAACAGAAGACTAAAAATGATGTAATGCACATGCTAGGTTCATATTTCAACTGAATTGTCTAAAATCGAACAAAAGTTTGACATGGACACTCAATGTATGTGTGGGTTGATATTATAATTCACAAAACCCCGAGTCATTTAGAAAATATCACTGCCATCGTAATTCAAATGGAAATATTTGAACACGTCTGTCGTTCTCCCTCTCGTATTTCTAACCTAGCAATCATTCTGTATCATTATGATAAAATAATCACAATGAACTTAGGAATATACTTATGCATATAAGTCCAATTATTGGACAATTATGGTTATTAACTCCGTGTACCTTTGGTTAACTTCTTCACCTCCAACCCGAGTTGTTCCCAGCCCACCACCAAGCCTGCGAGGTCGCCAATTAGGAACAGTTCTTCCACGTTCAACGTCCACGAGAACCCTTCTGTTGTCAATCTTTTTTCCATCAGCTTGTTTGTATCCAGCTGCATAGATACAAGCACAAATTACAATAAATAGGTCCAGAATTGGGAAACAAAAGGAAGTGAAGAAATCTGGAAGAAGACAAGAGGGGACCTTTCATATCACGTGTATGCATATACTCGATGAAGGCATAGCCTCTAGGCTTATTTGTCTCTTTATCTGTAACCAAACGAACCTGAAACTCATAGGAGAGGATCAATAAGATATAATTACAGAAGCGAGTATCTTTGCATCAAAGAACACTTAATTAATATTGTTCCGTACTAATACTAGTACTAGTATAATAAAAGCCTATTGGCACGGCAGCCAGGCACTATGCCTAATTAGCCGTGCTCACCTTTCAATCATACAGCTTCCCAGGCAAGACGCATCACTGTGACAGCTAGAGTTGCAAAAACCGTGTGCCATTTTACCAGTTGCCACATATACAAATGTCCCCTTACCAGGGAATTTTCAAGATAATAATAAATTAACTATAAATAGCATGTCAATACCGGGATACCTTCCAAATGGCCGAAACATTTTTGATAGCCTTTAAATCCAAAAGTAGAACTTTAGTAGCTGGAATGGCAGCACGTACTAAAAGTAAATGAGAAACTAGAAACTATAGAACGTAACTAGTCCTAAAGAGGATTTCGAGTCCAAGAAATTCAGAAGTGGTAGAAAAGGATGAGAGGCATTTAGTGAGACCAAATAATACCTGGAAATAATTCCAATCTTGAGTAGACCATTCAACTGTTATTCGATTGCTTGTTATCCTAAACATGCTAAAAATGCCAAGTACACCTTACACCGTGATGCCAAGTAAGCCAAACGTAAAATTTTAAAATATTATTGCAGAAAACAACAATATGCAGAGAGAAAAAATGACACGCTCATATGTTAATTGTTACTAAGAAGATTATTTGAAATCATTATATCACAATATAAAACTCAATTTTTTGTTCGTCATTCCTTTTCACTATTTTAAAATGCAAAAATGAAAATTAATGTAACATATTTCCCTGAAAAGACAAAAAGGAGGATAGGACACAGCCACCACATGTGAAACTCTTACCGAACCAAAAGCCAATATAATCTGAGAGCCCCTTATTGGGTTGCTCTATAATACCTACCCGCTTGATAGGCCCATAAGCCTCAAACTCCCTTTTGATTCTGCTCTCTGTCATCTCATAATTCTGCAAAGATAACATACTAAGTCAACCAATGGAAGTAATAAACAGTAACTAAGATTCTAATCTCAAAAGGAAAATATTACTCACAAGTCTAGCTACAAACAACGTTTTGTATGGATCTCCAGAAATGTTTGGATCATTTTTTGTGTCATCTGCACAAAAGAAAATAATAGTACGAGGTTCTTAAATCCAAGAAAATCAAATTTCTTTGATCTTTTTTTTATATTTGGTAAAATAGAAGATAGAAAGCCTCAAATCACATTTCTCCAGCTCCTCAGCAGCCTTTTTTGCACCTTCCTCTAGCCGCATCTTGTGTATCCTAGCTCTTCTTTGCACCTGAATATACCAAAAGAAGATAATAATGTACACGTCCAGATGTATGCTTTGAAAATAACATAAGGTATGTGGCACTTCCAGGCAAACTACCACAAAAAAAAAATGCAAGGGCATGGGTTACACTCGTACTTAACCGTTAATATAAATCAACTACAGGAATAGGTTTACCACAACGCATAAGCGCAATTCTCATCTCACAAAAAAAAAAAAAAAAAAA
>CAIGRN010060287.1:0-23485 GCA_903798345.1 Fraxinus anomala
CAGTTATTATGCTCGATTCAGAGCTAAGCATACTCTTGAATAGCTGACGAACGTCGCCTTTCTACTCAATTATTTTTTGCCACGTCAACCCCGGAAAAACTCACCTGAAAAACTCACTTTGCCATCACGTCGACCTAGTCTTCTTATATATCACCTATGACTTGCAGTGTTTTATTACCTAAACGATTCTTTGAATTAATTTTCAAGTAATTTTTGTCATTTTCCCAAATATTTCCATATCAAACGCCATTGAATAGAAAAATAAAAAAGAAGTTGATTTTTGAACTCGCAGTGAGACGGTTGGAAGTTGCCCTGCAAGTTGTCCCGTAACAAATGGGGTGGTTGGGTCAATGCAATTTGTTAGGTCATTTTAGGCTGTGGGGGTCCAAATGAGATGGACATTTCAACTTCTGTTTTTCATACAAAAAAACCTGCCCATACCAACTCTTTACCTTCCTGCAATATTCTACCACAAGTGTCTTCTTCGTCGACCCCCCGGGATTTTCCTGTCTCCTACCATTCATGGATTCATCTTTATTGTGTAACGACTACTTTTGAATTCAGTATTCTTTGTAAATGTGAGTATTATTCACTGGTTCATTGGAATATATGGTTAAAATGAAGAGATTTATAAATTTTGCAAAGGCATACAACTTCTCTTGCTTTGAACGATCTTCTACCCGATGACTGATGGAGACTTTCATGTATGAAAAAGCAAGTGTTTTTTCCTTCGTTTGATTGTTATAGGGGTGGTCACAAGTCAGGTTGGATGAAATCCTAACCCGAAAACCGAACTGAATGGTTCAAAAGAAGACCCGAGTCGAATCAGGTCGAGTTGGTGTCATGGATTTTAGACACGGCCTTACTATTGCCCTTCCTCTTAAGATGACTACTACTCTATCCTCGCGTGAAAGTTCTATCTTATATATTTTTAAAATACAATTTTAAAATTATTTCTTTTACCAACAATATATATCAATCTATAAAATAACACAAGAAGAGGTTCATGTTTAACTTTCATATTCACAATTCAAATTCGATGTTAAAGCATAAACAACACAAGATTAAAAGAGAAGATAATCAACACTTGCATATGAACTTCCTAAAATGATCTTATTAATATTTTTCCTTCACCATACAGCTTAATCCCACACCACCACCATCATTACCACAGCCTCCACCGCCGCGCCTGAGCTAAATACATGAATTACATCATCATCATATATAAGAGCTACTAAATACATGAACATTAAAGCTTTTTTCATCTCAATTCTCGATCACAAGATTCATCACAGTTAAAAAATTCACAGAATGAATCCCAGATCCCAGAAATAAGAATCCAAAAAGCCAATAACAAGAACTATAACTGAATTCTTCATTCAAGACGAAGCAATCGCCTCAAATCTCTTGTAGCCGAATCGTCACACACTTTGCGTGCACAATCTTGTCTCTTGTTGTTGAAAAAAGAAGGCACGGGCAAAGATCTAGGAGAAGGAGACATGGAAAAAGCCGATCCGGCGTAAATATCCGCACCACCCCTTCCAGCCGCCGCCGGCTTGGCCACCATCCGGATCTGTTTCGGCACCATTTCTGGGGTTTCAGGACCAATTCTTCCGGTCCCACAAACCACCATATCGTCAACTGGACTCTGCTTTGTAGAACCCAATTTTTTGTTACTGTTAATTTTCGGATTAAGAGAATCCAATGATTCCCCTCTTCTCAAAATGGTTACCTGCCCCATAACAGGCCTGTTGTTATTCCTGGGTTTCAACGCATCGGCGCTTGATGATCTCTTGGATATGGAATTCTCATGTTGGTTGTTGAATTTTTTCTTTTGATTCTGATCCGACCTTTCAGATCTGTAAACCGGCTTCCAGTAACTAGCTTCACCGTGTTTCGTGTTTTTCCGGCGATGAAACGCCGCCGGAGATACCCGGAACCTATCTCCTAAACAATCTTGTGGTCTCAAAACCTCTGTGCCCATTTTTCACCTTAAAAATCAAGAAAACTTCACCTAAAATAAATTATCTTTACGGCTTGACCTATTGTCACAACATCAACAAAAATCAGTTAAAAAAGGATAAAACAAACAGAAAAAAAGCAATCCCAGGTTAAAAAACTTCAAGCTGAAAAGGGGGGTTGATCTATACAACACTTTTCTTCTAAATTCCTTGGTTCAGAACAAGTGTTCTGATAAATATGGCGTATGTAATATGTATGTATATATGTCGGAAATAGGCGAATGGAAATGGTGAATATATAGAGAGAGAAATATAGAGACGAGAGGGGTAAATTCGGTCGTGAACGCCAAACTTTATACTTAATTGTAAATATGATCACTTAATTTGATTTTGTTTCATTATGACCACTTAATTTTATATTTCTTGTCAATATGACCACTCAATTTCTTTTATCCATTTTCACTAATTTTAAGATGGATAAAATAAAATAATTTGCATTATATATATGAAATAAATTTTAAAAATAATAATTTTTTTTAAATTTTAAAAATGTTTTTTTAAATAATTTTATTTTTCTTTTTTAAAATAAGTATTTATTTTGTTTTAAAAACCTTTTTTAAATAAGTTTTTAATAACCTTTTATTTTTTGAGTAACTTTTATTTTTTAAAAAATAAGTTTTTATTTTATTTTAAAAATATTTTAAAATCAATTTTTATTTTGTTTTAAAAACATTTTAAAATAAGTTTTTATTTTATTTTATGTTTTGAGTAACCTTTTTCTAAATTAGTTTTTTTTATATAATGCAAAATTACCATTTTACATTTTTTAAAATTAGTGAAAATGGTGAAAAGAAGTTGGATGATCATGGTGAAACGTTATATGAAATTTAATGATTATATTGAAACGTTATATGAAATTAGGTGGTCATGGTGAAATAAGGGAATTGTTTTATTTCCATTTTATTCGAAATGCATTTTTCCTCTCTATTCTTTTCAACCACACATTTTTTATTAAAATAATATTAAACGTAAATCAAATTTTTTTTTTTTTTTAGCTACACATTCTTCCTCAATTTATTATTTCAAAATATATTTTTTAAAAAGAATCGGGCTCAAACACTTCAAAATTAAATTGAGTGGCAATATTGACATTAAGTATAAAATTGTGTGACCGTGATAAATTAAAATTAAATTAGGTGATCATAATAACATTAAATATAAAGTTGGGTGATCGTATTTAATCGATAAAAAAACAGGAAGTTGTGTGGAAGAGTTCGCACCGACCCTACGGGTGACAGAGGAGAGAGAAAATGAAAGAAAGTGGCCGCCAGGATTGATTAACTTTGCAGTGTCTGACTAGACCGGGTCTCACGTGGGACCCACGTCTTAACGTTGCTTAAATGCTCTGTTAGTCTTTGGTTATTGTCGTATTTGAAATGATTTTTTGCAGGATCCGGTTCCTTCCCTTCCCTGCCTGGAAAATGCCTTATATGGAAAATTGCACGGCTGCTCCTCAAGCTATTGCTTAGTAACAAATTGGTCCACGCCTTTTCGTTATAATCCCACTACATTAGACTTTAATGAAGGAATATGTTTAAATTTATATTAAATTGTCGGGTAATTCTAGTATTTCTAAAGTTAGCTTTTGCTTTATAGCTAAGGCTAGTACTAAAAAAAATCAAAATCAAAATTATGCATATTTTTTAAAATTTTAAATAATATAGTTAATTGTCTCAATAATCACTAAATCAAGGTTGGTGTCTTCTTTCAAATGTCGAGCTTTGGACATAAGCTTCTCGAAATGTCGGATCTTAGTCATTGGGATGACTTTTATTTTGCAACTGTAACAAAAATAATTGACGTGGCAAAATTGATTGCATAACTGACACTCAATTACTAAACTGATGCCCATTCATGGAGAAATGGGCATTTGATTGCTCACACTATACTTTGACGACATTTTTTTTATTGCTCGCTACAATTTCAAGATAGTCAGAGTTTTAGTCACTACACTTCTCAACTGATGTCGAAATGATATGAAAATTTAGGAATTATTAGAGGCTCTTCAAGAATATGACTGCTTTACGAATTATGATTACAACGATTATAAGAGTGATTGATTTGTAGTATTTGGTATGTAAAGTCAAATGGATAAAATTTTACAAGGTAGGTAAAATAATGTTTTTGGTTGATGTTTTTTAATAAAGCTCCTATTAAGTAGCTATTTTTTTTTTTTTTTTTGAAGAAACATTGTTTTGAATAGTGAATTTTTTGAAAATGTGTGGTTAAAAAGTAGAAAATAGTATTGGATTTACGCGTATAATATTTTATTGTGTGGATGTGTAATTGAAAATGAGTATGTAGAAAAAAATAGTTTTAAAACAATGTGAGACAAACATGGGCATAATTATTGACTCCAACATCATTTTTTTTGTATATTTTTTAAGTCCCTGTTTAGGTTTCCTTAAAATTTTAATGTTTTTTTCTTTTTTTCTTTTCAATCACATATTCCTTAATAAAAAAAATATTATACATAAATTCAAAAATTTTCATTCTTTTTTAATCATACATACATTTCTCGAAAAATCACTATCTTAAAATACATTTTTTTCCAAAATGGAGCTCAAAGAAGGGCTAAATGCAATTACTGACTTTAGTTACACCGTGATTAATATTTCTCCTTTCGTTCTTTTTTATTTTAACATTCTTTTTATCTCCTTTGTAAAATTCTATCAATTTGACTTCGCATGCCAAAATATTGCAAATCATTCATTCTCTTGCTAAAAGAGAATGTTAAACTATTGAAGTCATTATAATAATAAATTCATAAAGCGGGCGTGTTCCTTAAGAGTCCTGATAATTCCTAAATTTTCATATCATCCCGACGTCAATTTGAAAAGTTTAGTAGCCAAAACTTGAGTACCTTAAATTATAGTGAGTAATCAAAGATGTTTACCAAAGTATAATGAGCAATTATAGACATTCATCAAAATATAGTGAGCAATTAAAGACACATTTCTCAATGATTTGGCATTAGTTTAATGATTGGACTTCGTCTGCCTCGTCGGCTATTCTGTTATAGTTACAAAAACAAAAGTTATCCCAATGACTAGCATCCGATAATTTGTGAAGTTTATTGGCAAAAGATCGACATCTGAAACTATAATGAGCAATGAAGACAACAACCCAAAATTTAATGATTATTGAGACAATTAACCCTAAATAATCTAATCATCATTGAAAGTTGATTGTACAACTATATTGAAAAAGTTTATACTACATGTTTAAATCGATTATTATTATTATTATTATTATGAGCTCAATCTCGTATTTTCTTTACATGACAGTTTAGTGTTAATAACCATAGTTTTGAAAGGAAATGAGTCCCCTTCTCTCACCATTAGCCTCTCCATAACATAGTTTAGGGGCCATCAACTTTTATGTTTCTCACCCCACTTTGCTAGCATTCTATTTCAACAGCATGATGTCCCCATTCTTTTTAAAACTGTTCGCACGGGGTCTCGATTCCAATGAGAAACCATCTATTCAAACGACAAAAGCACATGCAGTAGGCATGTGATGCATAACCGATTTTCCTCTAATATGAGTACTACTAAGTGTGTAATTTGCCTTTTGCTTTATACAAATTCAGAATCTTCTTCTTGAATTTATGTCTATCATGAAATTCCTCACGATTGAGGAAAATTACTTTGAAATATTTTATACATTAGTCATTTATCACGTTCCTACTGTATACCCTTTTACCGTCGAAGAAGATGATTTTCATCAAGTGGAGACATCAAGCTAACAATTTTCAAATGTTGGGGACATGAGATGGTCAGCAACCAAAAGGTTGAGGATGCCTAAAGGAATTTATCCTATATCTTATTGTACAACAACATTGTGTATAAAATATCCTTTTAACGCCAGTAGCCTATTTATGATATCATAGTGATTTTGTATTAAGGATGTTTTTAACTGGAATTATTAATTAAACAAAACGAAAGTGAGAATTTTTTTTTTTCACGTGATTGATGATTTTTTGATCCAATCAAATTTCGTCACATCATAAGTTGAATTAATGAATAAATATGTACATGTGCAATAGTTATTAATTAACAATGCAAACTTTTTGCCAGAGATGTAGAAAATTGGAGGAAAATTAACAGGAGGCTATCCACCTTTACATTGAAAATGCTGACGGCGTTAAAATTTAACGACAAGTTGTCGTTTGGGATGGGGGTGAGGAGTCATTATTTGTGGGGCGGGGGGGACCAAAGTTTATCTGCAGTTTCCGTGGGCTAAATTTCTGTCACCAGTTGGTCAATTTTTATAATTCACTACCCATTTTTATGCCGCCACGTAGCCATCGTAGGATTGGATTTAAATTTAAGGAGAAAAAAAAAAGAAATTTATTTTATTTTGATGCTGAGAAAGTTATTGTTGATTTTAGTTTTTACTTGTAAATGACTCAAATGTCAATATCAATTGATAGAATGATATATTATAAAAACTATTAGGAAAAAAATTGCACTAGTGGTTTCTAACCTTCTCAAAAATGTAACAAGTTGGTGATCAACTTTTTTTTTTCCTGGATTGTTGTTAAGTAAGATCATACTCGATGGACAAATTCGACTCATTGATCATTTAAAAGTAAGATTTTTATATAAAAGACATTTATAATTATATTCAATTAAAACATAAAAATCATCGTGCCATGAGGAAGGACATTAAACCTAGGAGGCATGAAATTATATTGAACTTTTTAGTCAAATGACATTAAAATATACGATTGTGGTATATATATATACCTCACAACTTACAAAATTGTTTATCAACAGATAATGTGGTGAGATTTGATTGAGTCAAAATCACATCAATAAAATAAAATAAAATAAAATTTCTTACTTTCTTTTTGTCTCATCATCAATCTACAAAAGATTATGTAAATGGCGATGTACAACAAACATTTCCTAAAATATATCCTATATCGAGAGGGGAAAAAATCTCATATTTTATCGACCCAAGAGATATCTGATTATTATAAAGACACTTTTTGGGAAAAAAAAGGGTTACATTTTATGTTATAAAACTAAGAGAAAATAAAGAACAATATAAGATAATTAAAAAAGAATCAAACTCGTGTATTTTATTGAGAAAAGAGAGAACAATAATGACACGTTCATATATTGTTAAACACATGAGCATATATGACAATTCTTGTACCCATTTTCGACAAATATTCACAAAAATAATTATATTGCATAATTTCAAATTGTAAAGTATCTTTGTAATTTGATCAAATAAGCTTTCGAAAACTTGAATTATATACTTAAACATATTTAATCCTTCAAGATTCGTGTACATATACCATCAATATTTATGTCGGATAAATTGGTTTAATCACATACATTTCGAGTTTATTCATTGCCAGACTAATAAGGTATTAACTTTTGATTGCATCAATATCAATAGAACATATCTATTTGTATAGCCTTTTGGGAAAATTATGTTAAGAATCATGAATCTTGCAAAATGCAATTTCTCATTAAAACAAGTTATTAAGGAATTCCTTGTGTATTTTCATTGTTCAAATATTTGACATTTAAGTTTAAAAAATGAAAGATTCTGCCAAATTTGAATGTATCACTTCATTCCTTGTTGCTGCTCAAAGGAAAAAGATGCCTTGATTATATTTTATCTCTTCAACAAGTTTAGTAATGACACGATGATCTTATTGCCATTTATGTTTCGCAAAAAGTACTAATAATAAAATTCATATGAATATTCTTCTTGAACATTGATCATAAATTTATATTTTTCTTACAGTATTCTTGTAGTCTATTAGTATGAATTAATAAATTCATTAAAATTTAATTGTATTCCGACCTTGACGTTTTCTAGACAACAAATATCTTATAGAGTTAGAATCTCTTTTCTTTGAAATACAGGGACGACATTTACTAATAAGATATGTACAACAATTTGGAAATGAACTTAGAGAGCCGTGTTGATAATATATTATAAAATTAAGAGAAAGAGATAACAATAAAATAAATTTATGTAACTTTTAATTTAGAAAAATAAATTTCTCTCATTATAATACCAAACCATCTAAGAAAATTAGCACTGAATAAGATTCAAAGTAGATTATTTTCTTTTCCTTTTTCTACTCAATATTTATTTTACTAATTGTTCTTTTTTTTTTCAAATAAAATAGTTAATTTTGAAAATTATTATATGTTAGAGTTGTAATCATTTGTGCAAAGGGAGAAAAAAAAATGATTTTTTTAAAGTGAAAAGGCATTTTTCTTATCTAAATTAATAGAAAAAATAAATTGCAAATTTAATTTAAGGATAAGAGCCAAATGGAAAACATATTTATTTGCCTATGTGGAAGATTATTCAAGTACTTAAAATATCCCTTGAAACATTAATTTCATTTTAAAGGTATTTTAGGCACTTGACAATTTTTGTCCATGGAAAAAATGCTTTATAAATAGAGAAAGGATAACGTGTTACTCAAGATAAATATCAAGGGTCATTTCTATAATTTTTGAAACTAGAGGGATGTCTTCGTATGTTTACCCAAAAGTTAACATAAGTAATCAAAGTCCATAATTTAGAAAATGTGTTATGAGTCTTGATGCAAAAATGTCTTGTCAAGTCTCATAATTATTGGACTAATAGTTATTTCAACTATTGGCATACGATGAAAATACAAATGTATTCAATCAAGCTTGAAATAATTGCTATGATATGGTCCAGCCTAAGACGAAATGTCAGTTCAATGCAAAAAGATTTAACTTAATGCAAGGAGTGAGGTAGCTCGGCTCGGCTAGGCTCGTATACACACGAGCTCGACTCGTGCTCGAGCCGAGCTTGTGGCTCGTTTGTCTGTTCGGCTCATTACTGGCTGGTCGAGCTCGACTCGCGAGCTCATCATTTTTCCTTTTTAAAGATAAAACCTTTTTAAAAATATATATATATATATATATTCGATTTTGGACGAGTCAACAAGTCGCTCGCCCGTGGCCAAGCTAAGGTCGCTTAGCGAGCCAGCCTGCTCGGCTCAAATGACGAGCACGAACTAACTTTTCACGAGTCAAGCGGTCGAATCGACGACCGTTCAGTCCGTTTGCCACCACTAGAGTGAGGAGGTGATGTTTCAAGAATGATACCAATGAAAATCGTACTATAAAACATTTTGTGTTCCAATTAAGAGCGACAACTATACATTGCAAAAGATTTACTCATAGAAAATAAAAAATTTATAAGAACTCAAAAAGTTTTTCTTTTTTGTTTACATTAAGCCTGTGTTTGGTGGTCTTTAAACTTAAAAAAATATTTTTTTCAATAATAGGGGTGGATTCCCCACTGGCCCCTTAATTTTTGGCGTTTACAAAATAATTTTTGGCAATTGTCTCTTTTTGACAATTCTTCATTATCTTTTAAAAGTGGCTTTGCCTTTCACCGGCCCCCAAGTATTGATTCAACAGAATTATGGAGTCTTATCACGCTTTTTTATGCTTTACTTTGTCATGTTTTTCTTTGATTTAACATTATTTATTTCGATATTTAAATATGCAATTAGTTGATAGGACGATGATATTATGTTGAACTTCTCCAATCGATGGTCCACTTTGTGTTAAGAACCTAAGACAATTTCTAACTAAAAGAACTAAAATGAATTAAGTGCTTACAAGGATGCTACACGAATTTGAACTTCCTCGATCAAGCTAGTCACTTTGAATTTTAAGAAATACGACCATCTCTCTCATTCAGCATGGCACAATAACCTTGGCTTTGAAAAATAAGAAAATCATAGTGGGAACAAATTTAGTAACAATGGAGCATAAAAGTTTTTTGTTTCAATTAATTAATATTGGGAGGGTTAAGTGGATATGTTGTCCCTTTTTGTATCGAAAGAAAAGATACAACAATGTTTGGTTCGACCAAGAATAACTATATTAAATAATTATTTGTTATGATCTTGTTGGGTTTTGATACTCAATAAATCTCGGACGATAATGTTAAACCGATATTGAATAATTTATATCTACACTTTAGTAATTACTCGACCCGAAAATAACTTGGGGCCATTAGAATCAACTTAATTGAGTTAACGTTGTTCGTGGTCCAACACTTGTGGACGGTCCAAGTTGTGGTTATTAGTTGGATGGTGATATATGGCTTCCCATTTTGTGAACTTTGGCCCAATTGGAGTAACCTAACTAGTGCTATATATATATCCATCTATTTTCAGCCGTTGTGTTGTGTGTGGGTGTGTGATGGTGCAAATGAGAGAAAAGTGTGTGCTATGTGCTTGAAGAAAGATTCGGTGGCTGCCATTGTATTAGGCCTTTTTGTGCTTATTCTTCCTCTTTTTTTTCTCGCAAAGATAACTTGCAAATCACCACCACCAAGTGTATCCTTTGTGGGTGAATAAACTTGTGGCAACCAAGGAGTGGTAAAAGTTGTGGGTCAACCCTCCTCCGTCGGTGTTTGTTTGATTGATTAAACTGAGCTTGAATCAAGATTTCTCGAAAATTTTCGCGACAGATTTTAATTAAAATAAAAATTTATTGATATTTAGTTGTTATATTTTTGAAACAGAAAACAATCATGCTACATGTACGTCATCTTTTACATCATTGTTTACATTATGTTATGTGACAGCACACAATTCGACAATTTAAATAAAAAAAAAACTTTTTCCACCTACAATTTTTGAAAACATGAGTGACGTTAAACACAATGTATTTGAAAACATGAGTGATGTCAAAATCAATGTACATCAAAGAATGTACACTTGATATTATTCAATAGAAAATGCCAATTTCGCCGTTTGTATAGAAATTACACAGTTTTTCTTCATTTATATCTTGGCAAGTAACAACCGATATATAAAGAATGAAAAATACATAAATTGAATTGTCCGATCTCATTATTTCACAATAATTGTCATTCATTGTAACAATAAATAACATTATTCTATCCATAGTAGTTTCCAGCTCCAATTACTAAGATTTTTCTATTCTTTTTAGAGTTTCTACTTTATATTTTTAATTACCTGGACTCATGATATTGAACTTTGCATATCGTTTGTTGATATCTAGGATGCGTTTGTTTCTATCGGTGCAATCTCTATTATAAAAACTGTTAGGTTTTAGTTGATTTATTTAATTTGCAAATTCTATGGATAAAAGGACTTAATTGGATAGTTGTTAATGTTCAAGGAGTAATGTGAAATTTGTTCAAAAGTTAGTTAGTAGGTCTAGGATTTTGAGTTTTGAATAAGGAGGAAAATGACGTGGATTTTCGCTGGACTATCGTCGAGGATTGGCTGGAGCTACAAAAGCAGAAACATCGTCGCTAGACTGTCGCCCCTCATTCGCTCGAGCGACAGACTGTCGCTGGCCCTCTCTTGAGCGACAGTACTATCCGAAAAATTTTTATTTCGCGATTTTAATGTTTTTTACCCAGTCCATTAGTTTCTTGACCTACATATAAATATCAGAACTCACCTGCACGTTTTTCTAAGGTTGACAATTGAGAGAAATATGTCAGAGAGTGAATTTATCACTTCATATCATTCAACCTTCAATTCTTGTAAGAGTTTTGGTGAGAAAAACATCAAGAGCAAATCCAAATCCCAAAAACCATACTTCCTACATATCTGTCAGAGGTGCTGAAAATCAAGGAAGGCGATTGGAGTTCTAGTATGTGAAGAACGGATTGTTATTCGTGATCTACATGAGATAGGCGATTCTACAAAGGTAGGGACTGCTGCAAGATAGCGGAGTTCCAGGAAAACGTTGGTTATTGCAGTTGGAATTGGTGCAGGGGAGCACTAAATTCAGGAGAGCTGTTGAATTGCAGTCAGGAGATCAGATAGTACGTATCGTCGTCTAGTCGGTGGTAGGCTGTAAGTTTTGAATCGTTTATATTGGATTGACTGGCAAAGCGCCCGGAGTTTTCCCCAGTTGATTTTCTCCGTGATCATATCGTTATTCGTTTACTACTTTATATTATGAATGTATAATCTGTGGTATTTAAATTTAGGATTAAATTGACTGCATGATTAACCATTTAGAGATAATTAATTTGTGACTTGTTGCTAATTAGTTAATAAGATTTTTATTTAGCATATTATACCTATTCACCCCCTTCTAGGTGTTGTTAGGGTCAAACTTACGTTTTTCAAAATCCTCGCAAACAATGCTTCAGGAGTCTTCTTTACCAAGTAAAGCCTGTCAAGAATTTTACTGAATCTGCTAACGTTGGATGCCAAGAAAGATGAGTGTGATGTTAAGACCCGAATTAAAAACCATTTTAACAGCCAGAGGATCGAGAAACATGTTGAATTCTGCATATTCATTCGAAGGAATGTTAATGACATTTCCTTTGTCATTTTTATCATGGTTGATATGGCCCCCAGCTATAAAAATATCCTGCATAGAATGAAAAATCTCTGTTATATTTTCAACAAGAAGTACCCTACTTTAAAATAGTACATGAAACTCTTGTCCTTAGCTGATTAATAATCTCGATTCGAGGCATTGGCTAAAAAACACGTTTGTTACAAAACAAAAGCCCTCCTATTAGATGACATGGGCAGTATTAAAAATGAAAATGAAGTTAAAATTTTCTATGACATACTGTCTAGTCTAATACTACGTACTCAGCATGCTCTAATGGTCTTGAATTAGTAGATCTGAGCAATTATAGCATATTTGGGATGCAGTAATGGCTAAGACTGCACAAGATAAAAGTTTTTTTTCTTCTTTGCTAAAAGAGTAGGCAAAGGCACTCATCTAGATTGGAGAGTTAAAATTCTTGTCTGCATCAATAATCTTCGCTATATGAGTTAAAGGACCATTGGTCAAAATGGTTAATTTAGTTCCTGGATCAAGCCATTTTACTACTGATTCTGATTCCCATATCTCCATAGACCGTGGTTGTCTCCAGGGTGATCTGTGTCTCAAAGAGCACCAAATTTCACTCAATTTTCTGCAGTGTATATCAAATAAACCCAGAATTAAGTCGTAGTACATCCAACATAAAATGATGAAAATTCTAGTTGACACGTGATTTGATCAAAATTCTGATTTCACAGATTCGTGACGACTGTGCAAGAAAGATCTTTCTACAAAAGAAAAAGACAAGCTGCTATTGTCACTATTAGGCTTTGCTCTTACAGCAACAAGCTCAGGCACTTCTTCCCGACCCGTAACTTCTGTTGTATAGCCATCCTTATACATATGCATTATGTTGGAGAAGAAAAAGTCGAACATGATTAGAAACATAATATGTAAAGTATAATCTGTCATTTAATTCACAGCATTTTGCCGAAACTTAAAAACAAAATCAATAGTTCTACCATAAGTTGCTTTAGAAATTTAATATTGTTAATTTTATCACATGCCCGTAGTATCAGTTATCGTGTCAGATCATACACATACCAGCACCAATGTAAATGTTGAAGGCATAATTTTCTCCATACACTTGACCTATCGAAGCATTTTTCTTTTCGTGAGTGGTAACCTAGTGTTGAGGAGCCACACCAATCCATAACTCGATAGAAGTAGTACTGGATTCCAAAAGTTTGGAATAGAAAGGAGATCTTGTTGGTCTTGACAAAAAAAAAAAAAATCGCAGTGTTTCAGAAAGTGCTATATGATCTGATATTTAAGATGAAGTTCTATTGGAATATCGGACATATACTAACCTTGCATCTGCACTTAATTTTTTTTTTACTATGCAAATGGTTCTCGAATTCCGGTCTGAACATGGCCTGTGAAATCCATTTCTCTTTAAGTTGAATTTAGGAACTTTCAGCCCATCAAAGAATGGATTTGATATCTGATATTTGATAATCAAGGCTATATGAGGTAATGCCAGTAATATTCATATCTGAAAATTCGTTTTCTCCATTTTGGTTTTGTCTAGGGGAGATGCTGTAGTTACAGGAAAAAAATTTCTATAAAAATGACAGAATACACACATGGGGGTGTGCCCCATTTTTTATAATAAGTATTCTATCATTTTTACAGAAGAAACAGTTCTGTACAAGTGGACAATTTCTTTGTGTAGAGATTACACACGGTTGAAGTAGCTACACCAGATGTGAATGAATCCCACATAAAATAACTCTTTGTACAGGAGTTTTCAATTAGTAAGTTTCATAAAAAAAACTTGAGTTTTCCAATTCTTTGTAATTCTCTTTATTCGATATCTCAAATCAACGAGTCATTTTTGGCATTCATAAACAAATCAACAAGTATTTGATATTTAAGAGGAATCAACAGAAAGTAGAAGGTGACCATGCTGCTATATTAAAATCAAAGAGGCTATGATCGCGTATTCGTCAAATCTTTTGGTTATATGTTCATGAAAATCATGCACTCGCATTTGTCAATTATTAGAACAAGCAGTAGATGAAGTGAATTGTAAAAAAATAAATGAGATGAAGAACCTTAGACTCCAAGGCAAATCACGTAGTCGTTTACTTAAAACTTTATTTGCACCACCATAGTGGTGTAAGCAAATATGCCTCCATGATACAATGGAATCGAATACGTTGTTCGCATTGTGCAATAACTAAAATAACGTGGGCCACCAAAGAGAGAAGAAGTTGTATAGTCGAGGTTTATATTTATTCTTCCAGCATGAAAAATATGAAAAAAAATTCTATTACTTTCAGAACATTGGAACATGAGTACTCAATACTTTTTGTTACTATTTAATTGACATTTTAGACTCACTTTTAATTGGATTCCAAACATGGATAAGTATCCAAATGTCAATTAAATAATGACATAGGAATACTAAATTTCCGTACTCCCAAAGTACTAGAATTTTTCTCTACAACAATATACGTAAATAATGGAATGTTAAATGTGCAAACTTATTTGAAGGAAGAAGAAAAGAGAATATGAATTTCATATCTTTAATCCAAAGATTTTAAATTTATTTATAGATTTCACTTGTAACTCTTCAAAAAATTACAACCTTTTAATGGTGACTTCTCAATTTGAATCAGAAATTCAAATACTTAAAAAGAATATGAAAAATGCGGGGAAAAAAAACCAGAAAACGTTCAAATTATGAACATACACCATTCATGCCCGCTGGTCGGTCTGCCTGCTTGAGCGGGTTCAAAGAAAATGCCTTCATTTTGGCCTTCTTGCACTATAATTTTTTCCTTCGTTTGATTCATCACTTAATTCATCGCTAAGCCTTATTAATAGTCGCATTTCTCGACCAAATGTCATATAACAAACATCCAGATTTATTATTCGAAATATTCTCTAATAATCTGGCCTAGTTTTTATTCTCTAACACCTTAATGTTTTTTAGATAAAGTGATTCAACATCATGGAATATTGCAAACGCAAAATAAAAAATATGCACAACTTATTGCATCAATGAAAATTCAAGAAACAACTTAATAACAGCTGAAAATTCCATAACAAATCTGCTCTGAGTGATACATGCAGAAGTATATAGGTATATCCATCTGTATTGACTGGAACAACACCTGCAGGCACAATTGTATGGTGCATTTTTCTAGTGTTCTCCATGTTGAAGCTAATTTGATCAATTTCAGCCGAGCTTCTGAACCTGACCCCCCTTCGCGGTAGTTGGGACGTGCATAGATCACTTGAATTTGATAATGAAAGGAAGACGAGATTAAATAGGCTGAAATCACATCTTAACTTCTGATATATTCAAAAAGGTTTTCGGTTTCCCTTTGGCTTATTTAATTCAGCGAGTTGATGGAGGCCTGGATTTGCTCTAGAGTTTTTCCCTTTGTTTCAGGCACAATCTTCACCACAAATAGTACTGTAAGAGCACAGAATCCAGCATAGATCATGAATGTTCCTGAGGAATAAAATTTCAGACATAAGTACCAATCAATTACAAATCATTAATGTAAAATTAAGGTTTAATCTATTCGATTCTGACTATGTTTGGATAGTAATCGTTTACCTGTTGAACTCCAGCTCATGAGAAAGTTGAATGTGTAGGAAACTGCCCAGGCACCTAACCAGTTTACTAGTACTACCAGGCTCCCAGCTAAACCTTTCATGTGAATTGGGAATATCTGGAAAGTAAAAAATAGTGTAAGGATTTACGGCACCTTTAGTAGTTTGCTTCAGATCTTCAGTAAATCTAGCAATATGATGGAATGGAGTGGCGGAGAAGGATTTATCCGACTCCAAAATTTTCTGAGAAGAATGACTTATTGTTGTTATTGTTTTATGACAGCTTTAGTTTTAATAGATAAATTTCTAATTATACGGTTTTTGTGCTAAATGTAAAGAAATAAAAGGGGTAAGGGAACACGTCTTTCTTGATCAAAGATATCGACTATATACTAGCTATAACAAGTACCATAAGCCTCTGAGCTTACCTCTGACATTATGACCCAAGGAACTGCTCCCATTCCTATTGAAAATGATGCTATGTAGACCTGTTCATGTTGAGTCGAGAAAAACCTTAGTCGAATGAAGTTCAATTGATTGACATATTTAGGATCACAAGAACATATATGCATTCATGTATATATGTTGAGGGGGGGTTTTTGTGTTTGCAAAAGAGGTGCGAGCAAAAACTTGTATTCTAAAACTACAGCTGCAATCAGATATTAATCACTATAAATCTAATGTGTTTTGCTCATATTTCGATTATTATTGTTTTCAAGAGTAAGGATCATGGTTTAATCCATGACCATATAGACATGAATCGATGGTGGAGTAGAGTTAAGCTCACCAGTACTCCTGATACAGCTAATACTGGTACCCATTCGAGAAGAAGACCTTGGCCCTGAGAAAGGAGCATAGTGTGTTAAAATATGTACCAGGAATAAGTTACGGAAGACATTAGTAAGAGTAAATTACCTTGAGGAAAAAAGAAGCTCCAGCCAGGAAGCTCCCAAGAAATGTGCCTGATGCTGATATCTGAAAACGCAAAACCAAATTCATCGTTGTTAAGTCTTATTTGCGACTATGTCAATTGCCAAATGAAAAAGAAGTCAATAAGTACTCACCACGAGAAGTGGTCGTCTTCCTAATTTATCCATTAATATTGCTCCAACTACAGTTATTGGGACCTAAAACATGATATCAGCACATATTTAGACAAAGATTTAACCAACTAGGACGGGTTTGGCAGCATAAACTCAAGGCTTTGAATTGGAATTCATCCAAACCCAATCTGATGCTACTAAATTGGGCTGGAGATACTTTAACAAACCTGAATTATAGCATAAGCAATTGTTCCAAATTTCCCTGAAGAAAATCCGGCAGCCACAAACGTTTCACTTGAATAGAAACCGATTCCATTTATTCCTCCAAACTGTTGGAACACCATTAATCCAACACCAATCTGAACAGGAAAAGAACGAACCCAAATAAGTACTTGTAAACAATATGGTAAAGCTAATTAAGAACAACGGAAAAGTTACTTACAATGACAGCACGGGTGTATTTCCTATTAAACAAATCGAAGATTCTAGCTTTAGGAAGATATTGTAGGGTGTCAATACTAGCCTGTCAGCATAAAATTTATCATAATCAGCAGTAGAAATCAAAAGAATTTTATATTTTCGGAATATGTGGATGGCAAAATATACTTGAATATCAGCAGATTCTTGAGAAACATCAGCATCTCTGCCACGAAGTTTCCGTAATGCCAATTCAAATTCTTTCTGAAGTCCCATTTTTGCCTGAAAATTCCAACCTTTGTTTAATATAACACACTTATCTCTTTAGTAAAGATTACTAAATAATCAAAATCTCGGTAAAGCTCACCAGCCATCGGGGAGACTCCGGGATAAAGAACAGTCCTACAAGCAGGAAAACGCAAGGAAGAATTCCTTCATATAAAAAATCCCCAGTCAGTTTCTGAAAATTGTTCCACTGTTCGTGCACAATGTACATATTAGATTCACAGAACTGGATAGGACTAGACAATGTTTTTTCTGTACAATGCTATCAAACTCTCCCGAGCAGAATTTTGATCTCACCAGTAAGAGCCAAAGTTCGCCATGTTATGACTGTTCCAAGCAAGTATGCAGTCGATGCACCACAAACAATCATGAGCTGCAGAACAAACATATCAGAATTGGAGTCAATTCAAAACAGAGCTTATTTTTACATTTCATCAAACACAACGAACACAAGCAGCCTATTATTCTAGTACCTGATTAAGCGTCGCAAGTCCTCCTCGAAGATTCTTTGGTGCTATTTCAGCTATAAATATTGGCACCTGTTTGTGTAATTAATTATTGGAGAAAGATTAATAATTATGAATTAAGCTAGACTTTTAACTTATGCACAAATAATCTAATTAATTTTGAATAAGTACCACAAAAGAGAAAATTCCTATGCCATATCCTGTAGAAAATCTCCCTATGTCAAGTGGCCAAGCTTCCTGCATATATCAAACAACAAATGATCCCATTTACAATTATTCGTTTATTAGTTACACCCAAAAGAAAAAAGGATAATTGGTCGGTAACCTGACAGCGCCGTCCCTAATATTCCAACATTCTAGGAAGTTAAGCTAACAAGGAATGTTACCCTTACATGTTACATTAACATTTTAGAGATAAAAGTGGATGGAGCGTCCGTTAACTCGCTACAAACTTAAAAGACTATAACTTAAGAAAAAAATGCTGCAGAAGAAAGTCATATGTACCTTGGAGAAATAGACTAAAAGCCATCCTGTAATGCAGAAAGCAGATGAAGTTCTCATTGCCTGTTCCATGACCAAATTAAACAAAACCTTTAATATCTTAAAAATATTTATTTTTCAAGAAAATTTGATTAAACATACCCCTTTTCTACCAATGAGATCAGCAATTTTTCCACTTGTTATTGCACCAATCATAGCTCCAATTGTTATTATAGATCCAAACATAGAGTACTGCAACACACTGCTATATGAGTTTTCATATTATGTAACATTGGTTTATTCGACTGGACGATATTGTCCAGTCCAGCGTACGAAATATGTCACAATATCACGAACCTCGGCTAGTGATAACTCAGTCTTGTCTAATAGCAGATTGAGTGGGTGCTGAGTAGCCCACCTGCAAAAGAAATTAACTTAAGCTAAAGATTTTCCTACTTATTTTTGGTGGTCCTGACCAAGAAAAAAAAATGCAAAAAAGAAACTTGTTAATACAAGCTCTTTTCTTGAAGAGGCCTGGATTATGTATAAATATATAGATACTGCAGATGAACACACCTATATGCATTTACTTACACATGATCCAAATTCAAAAGAGCCACAAACAGCTACAAAAGTACTTATAAGCACCACCCAAATTGAGCCATTTTTTTCAATTATGATCACATCATCTCCTTCAGAATCCACACACTTGGCTTGTTGAATTAATGGCTTTTGCAGATCATCAAGACGCTTTTCAATGCCATTTTCTATATCCTTGTATTGATCAATAGCCATCTCTCTCTCTCTCTCTCTCTCTCTCTCTCTCTCTCTCTCTCTCTCTCTCTCTCTATGTTTGTATATAGTGGTGGTGGTGTGACTCTGGTGCGGTAGATGTGAGGTGCACTGTTGTCGAATGTGGAAGCTGCAATGGCAATCATTGTTTCTCTCTCTCTCTCTCTCTCTCTCTCTCTCTCTCTCTCTATGCTTGTATATATTCCTGAACTGAGATATACCAGAGTACAGACTCAAATTTGACGAATGCATAGGTTTTTTCAGCTCTATTTATATATGTATGTATAGGCGTTAAACGCAGCTAGATATTTCACCAGATATGTCTTGTATCAATAATTAGAGTACTAAAATAAGCTGTTTAGCAGTAAGTTTAGAATTCATGTGAAAATAAGGCTGTCACTGACGTGTGATCCTGTCAGTCCACGATATACGCTCCATATGCAAACTGGAAAAGTTAGGTGCGCAAAATGGTTTTTTTTTTTTCCCTCTGGTTTTGATAATTGTGGTCTGTGGATTGAATTTCAAGATATAGAGTTTTTGCCATGCTATAATTATCATATAGCGGGTTCATAATTAAACACAGAAAATACGTCTTCATTACTATTGACGGTTCAAAAATGAATATATAAGGTCCAGCCAAATAAAATTCTATCTTAAGTGATAATAAGAGCGTAACTTTATCGAGTCATTCACGTCATCACGTGAGTTTGAATATCCTTTGAGACTCGAGAGTAAATTAGAAAGAAAAAAGTAAATAGAACTCAACGGATGACAAAATGTTAGCACCCGACCTGTCCCGAATAGCAAAGGAGGTAGGGAATAATGACATGTAAGGCGATTATCCGTAGTGGACGGCTATGAATAACATTATTCTTAAATTAATCATACTTAAATGACTCAGTAATCTTGAACGGACCAGTCTTTTAATTAAATAACAAATTAATTTAAATATCAATTAAAACAACTAGTATGATAATTTTTTGGATTTTTCTATTTCTACACCTGATTTGACACTTCGATGTACATGCCTCCACACAAGAGAGGGGGCCCACGACCAATAAAAAATCATGAGCCCCCCTCTTGTGAGGGAGGTCTATACACTATAGTGTCAAATTCGACGTACACTAAAAAAACCATAATTTTTTTAAAGATTTCCATTTCTTGTAGATATGCTTGTATAGGATTTTACTTGGATCCTATGTGGCACAACCAATAATTAATTGAGTATTAATTATCAAACACTACAACAAAAATTATATTCTGCAATAGGCAAAAAACGTTGCGAAAAAACATTTCGTAACGTTCAAGCTTATGTTGTGGGATTCGATATTGTAGTAAAGTTGAAGGATAGGACAACGTTCAAAGACTGTTGCATTAGTGAACATTACCATTTTTTTATTTTTTTTTATTTTTTGCAACATTTTCTGAATGTTGTCTAAACTTTCGTATTTAACTTTTTACAACGTTCACTAACTATTGCGAAAAACTCATTTGCAACGTTTTTTGAGTGTAGTCTAAACTTATGATCTATAGTAGAAAATTGATATTTTGATCTATGAAATAGCACGTTGACCATATTAAAAAGGTAACGTGTTCAATGTCGAAATACTATGTTGATTCTTTGATTTTATAAAAGCCATTATATTACACAATGTCAAAATCTCAATTATTAGTCGGATGAGCGAAATTGAAAACCTTTTTGGCTATATGATAAAATATATGCTCCATGATTATGCAACTTGAGTACACAAGTTACACTAGTGATACATTGTCTTTGAATTTTATGACAATTGGGGTAACGTGGTTGCATAAATTAATTATTTTACTCATAATCAATTATTTTCAAGAACATGTGTCAAAGTATTTGTTGTAGTGGGCTTTATTTGACATCTTTGAAAAATCTTTTCGTACAATTTTTTTATTTCTCTTGAATCTCAGCTTCATATGGCTTTTGCAAGCAATGATCACACGTAGCTCATCTTAGTCGACTATATAATTATTTAGAGCATTTCCTTTTATTCAAAACATTATGTAATCTTTAAAGAATTATACGATTCAATAAAATTACCAAGAGTAAACGCTACAAGTTGGTTTTCATACTTAAACCATTTGATCGAACTAATATGTTTGTCTTGTGTTTTAAGTAGAGTCGAGGTAACTCCAAATATCAACGTTCTTGCTTGTTTGCAAACTCGATACTGGTACACACTTAGTTTTAAGATCAATATAGAATTAATTATTTTAATAAAATTAATTGTAAATTTGAAGCAAGTCAAAACAAAGTAACAAACCATTTGTACAGGTACGATTGTCAAAGCTCAATAGAATCGGGTTAACTTCATTTTTATAGAATTTTTATTACATCATTAGAAAATTTAAATATCGCCCATTTTCTACTTACGTGTTGTCTTTTCATACAACTTAAGCTATACTTTTCAAAATGGCTAAGAACATTGTTCTAAGAACATTGAACAATAAATTTTTTCACGTCCTATTTTTACACCTAAATAATGTCTATCAAATGCTTGAAAGAACAAGATGTGACACTAAGAAAATTGGCATGATTTGTTGGATACCAATCCAATGATTGCTTGATTTACTTTCCTTTTTATTTAGTAGTGATATAAATAAGAAAAATGGCATTGAGGGACTCTATTTATTCGGGATATAGGTTCATTACGGGTTTTCTTACTTTGATATATTTGTACAATCACTTCATTTCAATCTTTAAAAATATATTTTTCTCCACATAAACATTAAGGCTATCATTTATCACTCATCTTACAATCCAATTGCGCAATCTATCATTCACAATGTTCCAAATGTTAATCTTAAAACAAATTCCTACTTCTATGAAGAAGCTCTATGTTCCAAGCCTTTTGATGTTTACTAGACTTTCAAGATGAACTTTTCCGACTAAACATTTGAAATTATTTCATCCCTCAATCAACCACTCTTGGAACATAATTGACCTCAGCTAACCTCCCCATATCGAGAACTAAGCCCCTATGAATAAGAAAATCTGTTTGCTTGAAAATTCAAAATTAGAATGTAATAAATCATAAAGAAACATTTTTTTTTTTTTTTTTAGCTTAAGTGGGCTGCTCCTGCTTTTATATTCTTAAATAGGGGTGGTACAGGTCTTCATTGGGACGCCCCCTAGGTCTCTAAGGTATTTTCCAGTAAAATTTATCTTTAACATTTCAAGTTTGTAGCAAACTAATTCAAGTTTACTCTCTATTCTTGACTTGCAGCCTATGATGGCCGGTTTGAACTTTGAGGGCGAGACATGGCATGCAACAACCCAGGTGGGGTACCAATGCTTTGACACCACAATCATCCGTTGATATCCCGACTCGCCATTTTGTCATCTCTGCCACCGTCTCTGGTTAAATATCGTCGAAGTCAGTACACGTGTCGCGAGTCTGGTATCGACATCTGTTGGGTTCATTTTTTGGGGTCAACATTAATATCTACTTTAACTATCAACAAGTTGAATAGTTTACAATTATATACCTAAAAATAACATGATANGCCATTTTGTCATCTCTGCCACCGTCTCTGGTTAAATATCGTCGGAGTCAGTACACGTGTCGCGAGTCTGGTATCGACATCTGTTGGGTTCATTTTTTGGGGTCAACATTAATATCTACTTTAACTATCAACAAGTTGAATAGTTTACAATTATATACCTAAAAATAACATGATATTGGTATTGAGCATGTTTAGGTCTACAGATTTTACTTTTATTTATCCCCTGCTAGTGTTACTTCCGTTTATTAGTTACATATTTCTCGTTTGTCATCCATTTAATGCATGTTTGATTTTGCTAAAAACCAGTTTTTTAGTAGGATTTAATAGAATTTAACGAAATATTTAATTGATAAGATGATGAAAATTGTAAATCCCATCAAATGTGCGATTAAAATTAATTAACTTTACTCAATTTTTTATCAACTTTTTAAGCAAAATCGAACAAAGGCTAGTATTATCACACGTAAAAGAAAAATTCTCTTGCATGTGAAAAACATAAATCACAATGAAATATA
>CAIGRN010060342.1:0-24822 GCA_903798345.1 Fraxinus anomala
TTCGAAGCTTTTACAGCCTAATATCTCTGTGGAAAAAGTAGCTTATAATTATTAATTAATTATAAGTAGCTCTGAAAATAAGGAGAAGACAAATGGAGCATGGAAGGGGACATGGCCTGCAGCCTGAATTCTTCTTGTTATTTTAATTACCAAAGGACTCATTCACTCACTCAGAGAAATATGCAAAGCTTTATTTTATTCAAGAATTTCCATAGTCGATGTCATAGATATCTATAAAATTCTCTAAGAATAGTATGAAAAATCTCGTTACATATATCCAAAGATTAAACAAAATCAAGTTTTACATAAATGTACGCGTATTAATTTGATTTAATTCTCCTAACGACACTATTCTTGTGAGCTAGCTCAACAATGCTTAAACATTCACTTTGGAAGCATTAAAAATCTATTACTTAACTATGGAAAAATTAGATTCACTAGATATAATACCAAACTTGCTTAAATAAAAATTGATGACTTGAAATAATTGTTAAATAAAAAAAACAAAAAAACACTAGTTATCGACCAACTTGATATTCACCTTTTACTTTGTATTGAACTTCTTTACATGGTCCCAATGATACTTCCAATCTATGGTTTTGGCTTCTTTTTCACTTTGTGTGCAAATCACACAATTGGACATATGGTTTTCAATTGGAAACAGGAAAAGAGAGGAAAATGGGATCTTTATAGCATGGTTTTGCCCAATTTTGTCCCCTCCTTTTGGCCTAAAGGCTTGGAAAAATATGAGAATGAGACAATTCAATGATAATTCTATGTTTCAAAATCAAACACAAATATCTCATCATGTCATTGTATTATGTCTAGACGTAAAGTAGACGAGACAACTCAGGCCCTTGACGTCTCCTTCCACCGCTCCGTCATTCGGGCACCATCCAACGTAGTGCCAGGCCCCAGTTCTTACTAGCCGGCCCGCCTGGGCTAAAAAGTCATGGCCATTTAGGGGTTTTCCGAAGTTTGTACAAAAAGTTCTCTATTTAGTCCTTTTCCGGGTCCACAGCTCGCCAACACAGTGAGTGATGCTTCATTCGAAGACTCGTGTCTACGTCACACCTCTACTAGCTACCATCCACTCCCTAATCTGTGGGTATTTTATTACCCAAAATTAAATTTTAACTATAAAGTTTTTTATCAGCTAGCAAAGGACAGCAAGAGAAACTTTAATTTTATTTTTCTTCCATAGTGCCGTCCTCACCAATATACGAGATAGAATAACACATAACACGATACTATCTTTTAATATTATCTAGTGATCGTTCTTCAATACCAGTGTCTTTGATTTTATATTGTCAAAAAGCACTTGTATTCTGAATGGGATCAAATGGTTGTTCACGTTAACCGTCTACTTACAAAATGATAGACGAAAACATGTCATTCTTATTCTATCCTAAACCTGTGGACAGCACAAGATCATCCTCAACTTTGCTGCTGCTGCAAGGAGATCACACGACGCCAAAGATGAATTTTGAATGATATTTTATCGGGATGCTGACCAGTTGTTACAGTGTTTCCAGTCTCTTGGTTTGAACCAGCAATTTGTAATTCAGGTTGTGATCCCTGACCAGGTGTTACAGTTGTTCTTTTCTTAGGGCTATAAGAAATTGCCTGGTGTTGTTTTCCATGGAACAAAAATCATAACAAAGAACAGAGTTCAACGTGAAATATTGGAGCAAATTAATAAGGCAAGAAAACAAGACTAAAAGAGGATACAACCCCTGCAAATACATCTCAAACAAGTTCTTGTGGCCCAAAGGGACGAAATTCAGGCCCAATAAAAGAACTGTTCCATTGAATCACAGTTGATTAAATTTAAAGGACAAAATCTCAAAATATAACAATGAAGTTCAAAAACTTTCAAATCCCAAAGATATAATTATAACAGAAAACTTCCAACTAAAATAAAATTGCCAGAAACGTCCTAGTTCATTCTTCTAATGAGTTCATTGATGTAATCCTCGCGATTGCCAGCATCACCACCTTCAACATAATGATTTCTCTTCTTCTTCAATCCACCCAAAGGTGCCTTCAGCTGGAAGGGCCATAGAAAGTTATTTGCCTCCTTAAAGTGAGGCCCCACAGTCATAATCTCGTGAATAAGATCTTCCATGCATATGATTCCATACTTGCCAAGGGTCTGTATAGTGCAGCAACAAGTTTATGAAACAATATAAAAACGTACAAGATTGAATACATTGATGCTATAATAAACTACTATATCGTGTTCACTAACCAACCTGTTCAATGATGGAATTGTCTGTCAAACCAATTCTCTGCTTGTTTACTTTTCCATACCCACGCTTGTAAATCAACTCTCTGACACTCTTAAGGTTGGGGTAACTGAAAGAATTTATGTAAAATGATGAGAACCTGCAAAGATAATACAATCCCAAAAGTCTACGAGAAATTGGAGCGTTAACACTGTCTTACCCATAGGTAACATAAGGCTCAACCCTGTGTAGCATATTCATTGTAGCTTTGTTAACTTTCAAAAAGACACCGTTAAAGATCTGTATAAAAAAAAAAAGGCCAAATATAAACACTTGATTAGGAAACTAGAAGAACAAATGCAGAAAATAGCATCTCATAAATACAGAAATTATACCAGTTAATAACAGGTTACCAAGAAGTTTTACTTTCGTGAGGTGGGGTTTAAACCTCAATATAAACAAAAAATTATAAATGTATAATTCTACAATTCGTAAAAAACTATAAACCATCAAAAAGTCAATAATAAAACATTTCAACAAAACTATAAGTGAAGTTTGTAATAAAAAATCTGGATCGAAAAACAATGATAAATTAAGATAGTGGTCACATTAAATAACAAGAACTCTCATACACAACAAGAACTGAAACCCTAAAGTAATGAAACTACTATACAATTGTTAAATAATTACGACTACTTAGTTTTGGAGAAAAAACATAGACAGCCATAAGAAAAATATAAAAGAATAAAATTGTGCAATACACTTCTTCACTTGGGAATATGACTCTTCTGTTGAAAGAGCATAAACACTCTTCACTTGTTCTCATTTAGTTCATATATATATTTGTCTTAATAAAATAATACAAATCTTTACCATACCTGAAAAATAAATATAAAACAACTTTAAATTAATAATACATAAAAAGTAAAAAATAATTAACAATAAATATAATGAGAGAGATTTGATCTCACAAACAAAGCCTATGCTAAGCAACCCGAAGAAACGTTGCTTGGAAGTTAGAAGATTAAACCTCTCTTCCTCTAAATCGTAAGTGCAGGGTTACATTAAAGACAATTTCCATTGGCTTCTCACTATACATAAACGGGTACAATTTAGTGAGACGAGCCTCTTTTCCACCAACGCAATCATAGGTCATTGCTATTTACAAGTCCAATTCAACAATTCCACATTTTCATAAAAACACATTCTTGAGTGTCTCTATTACTATTGCCAGAGTACTATATCATGTTATATTTTCCCTGGATATATACAATAAATATTTGATTCCATATTTAATCCCAGTGCAAAACCAAAATCTATGTGCACTTTATTTGAAATGAGAAAACAAAATTTCTAAAATATTAATACTACTTGAGTGTCTATACGCTCTTTTCCACCTTCTTGGCAATTAAAAATATTACAAACCAGCAGCAATACAGCTGAGTTTCCAAGATAGAGAATGGTAATGACATTGATGGAAAGAAAATTAATGATAATGACACTGATGCAAAGTAGGAAAGCACATCTTTTAGTTACCTGGCGCAATCGCAGAAGCTGCAGAATTTTCTTGGTCTGTGGATGCATTGCATTGATACTGTAAAATGTGAAAGGTCCACGTAAGCACGTAAGCAGGCTCAAAATTCAGAAACCTTGAAAGAATTAAATGAAATTACCCGCGGATTCTAACAATAAATAACAGCTTAGCCTCAGGATTAACATAAAATCCCCCCTTCAATCTGGCTTCACGCTTCATACGAATCAACTCCTTCTCCTAAAAGAAGAAATATGGAACAAAATTATCAAATATACAAAGGCTTTAAAATTAATTCTGCAAAAGACATAACAGAATTCAAATGCACCTGTTCCACATACTCCTTTGCATACTGCTCAGTTTTCTTGAAGATCAACTTACGGTTTTCAGCTTTCTTCTTCTTTTCAGCTTCGAGGTCTTGCTTCTTTGCAAGGGCCCATTCCTCATTCCTCTTCTGCTTCTTCAGAACAGACTCCGGAACTACTACAACTCCCTTAGCCACCTCAGCCATCTCTCTATCATGGCAAAGAGATGAAAAAAAGAAAAAGATCACAAAAAGATTATCAACAATCCAAGCAAAACGACTCTTGATATCAAGAACAAGCCACAATTTACAATCATGCCAAAACCTCATATGATTTCCAACTAGTTTTGGTAAGAGTAGTTCTCGAAGAATTTACAAGAAGTTAGTGTGTTCTGTTACAATATAATTGCAAGGAATAATGCTCAGAAATTTAGCTGGTTTTTTATGAGAACAGACTATTTCCTTCTGCAAGAGTTCAAATATGCATCCTCTAACTATGGGTGATTTGACTGATTTCACAAAACCATTTTGATAAACCATAATTATTTTCAATAAAAGATAAGTCTTATCCACTTATCAGTAAATGGAATCACATGTATATCCAACAGATAGACAGTATATGGGAAACATTAGCACAGAGTTCACCATCGTATATGCAATGCTTGTCATATCTAAATTTGTTTAAACTTGGCAAACTTCCTCATCCTCTCAACTTCACCTTAGTATTCCTAATTCTCAACATCGCATTCTGTTCATTCGCCAGTTCATTTTAATGTGATACAAATTAGTTACCCACTATAACCCAAAAACTCAAAAATATTAATGACTACATTTCCCTGTTTCTGCTTTCTATCTATCAGTCCCGAAAATTACTCCAAGCTCCTCTAAATCATTTTTTAGGTAAGATAGAAAAAGACATCATCGTTTCGCTAGAACCAAACTTCAACAAAAAAAAAAAAAGGTAAGAAACATCTATCCATTTTAACATACTACTGACAAAATTCAATTAAAAATTCAATTGGTAACATTCAGAAACCTGATTAATTTTTTTAAGGAAAACAGAAAATTATATGTGAATGTACAATAACAGGAACACAAAATTTCAGAAAATTACCTAGAAACTGAGATCTGTCGAACGGTCAGGGGTTTTTTGGTAGAGAGACTATGGAAAAACCCTACGTGGGAAACTAATGTAGTGCCGGAGGCTCAACAATTAATGATACATCTGTATTGGGCCAGGCCCATTTTGTTTAAAACCTTTCTCCCCTTTTTTCCCTTCTATTTGGGTTTAGTTATCAAGGTAATCAGCACAAAGTGAACACCATTCATTCTTATTGTGAAAAATATTCATATATTTCTTTTTTTGACATTTTTACCTTTATTTTCATATTTTATTGTGCAAAAAATTATTTTCATCTATTTTCTCAATTAAAATTTGTGAAATGACGAAAATACTATTCCCTTTAAATAAAATAAAAAGAAAAAAATTAATTGCAAACATGGTCCCAACATTTTTTTAAAAGAGCAAATAAGTCCAAAATAAATTATTAAAATGGTAATTAGCACATAATGCTCATACATTTCACTATTATTGTAAAAAACGTTCATACTCTTTATTTTTTTGACATTTTTCCCATAATTATACATTTGATAGTGCAAACCATCATTTCTATCAATTTTCATCCAATTTCTCAATAAAAAACAGTGAAATGACGAATATATTGCAACCATAGTCCAAATTTTTTAAAAAGTGCAAATGAGTCCCCAATAAAAAAAAATAAAAATAAAAAGTGCCAACGAGTCCCAAATAAATTATTAAAAATTAGAAATTAAAAACATATACATTTTTATTTAAATATGAGGGTATATTCATTATTTCACAGTTCTTTATTGAGAAATTTTATAAAAATTGATGGAAATAATGGTTTCCACAATCAAATGTGTAATTAAGGATGAAAATGCCATAAAAAATGAAAGGTGAGAACGTTTTTCGCAATAAATGTGAAAGATATGGACGTTATGTACTAATTACAATTTTAATAATTTATTTGGGACTCATTTGCGTTTTTCAAAAAACTTGAGACTATGATTGCAATTAGTTTTTTTCCTTTTTGTTTTATTTAAAGAAAATGGTATTTTCGTCATTTCACAAATTTTAATTGAAAAAATAGATTAAAATGACCTTTTGCACAATGAAATGTGAAAAATAAGAGTGACAATACTAAAAAATGAAAGATATGGACGTTTTCCACAATAATAACGAAATGTGGGAAGTTTTGTGCTAATTACCTTTAGTTATCATTTTTATTTTTTGGAGAAATTTTCATATTTAAGTCAAGATCGATAATTAATTTTAAACATGTATTTTATGGATTTCACAACTTTTCAATCACATATTTCGTCAACTTCTATCAAATTTTCTTAAAATATTGATTTTAATCTCTACCGAACATAGGCTGACTATGACCCATTTCAAAATCAAGCAACAAGCTTTAAAACTTCAAACATCAAGTATTAATTAAGTGTCTGTCTCGGAGAGTTTTTTTCCCAATTTTCAGCAATTAAGTGACTGTTTTTTTACTGCGGAATGGAGCCCACTCTGGCAGCAAAATCTGACATTGTAAAAATGAACTACCGAAGAAGCCCATATGTCATGCAAAATGATTTAAATATTAAGGGCAAAAACGTCATTTTGTCATAAAATGGTCCAATATTGCGGCTACCATGTCAGATTAACTTAGAAAATGGTGAAAAGCAACGATCCAAATTTTACTTGGCAACTGTTGAAATTGCAATTTTAAGTGCAACCAGACATGCCCTAAATCTTATTTATGACAAAATTAATTTAAAATATTTTTTATTAATTAAATATATATTTTATAAATTTACTAATTATATATATTAAAGTTACAAATTTTATACTATTTGATCAAAAATTATCAAATTAATTGATCATGAATTATTTCTCGATCACGAATCAAAAAATTTACTAACAACAAATTATTTCACGACCACAAATAAAAAAATTTATAGGTTACAATTTATTCATCGATCACAAATAAAAAAAATTATAAATCATAAATCATTTATCGATCATAAATCACAAATTTTATAAGTCAAAGACTAAAATCTTTAGGTCACATATTATTCATTGATGGCAAAATATTTAATTTGTTGGTTACAATATCAAATAATTAGTTACAAATACTCTTAATCCCACCACATATCCAACCCAACTTCAATCCACCACGACACCGAACAAGAGCAACGTCGTCGCCGCCACCATCTCCAACAAACTACTATTTTCAATTTCAAAACCACCACACCACCACCACCTCACTATCACAACCACCAACAAACCACCATTTCCAACTACAAGCCACCACTGGCACTGCTAGATCCACCACTGCCACCATGAGAAACCATAGCCACCACCAGATTCAACAAAACCATCGCCACCTCATATCTAACAAAGCCGCCACCACCCAAATGCCACCCACAAACCAGTTTCAAGACTGCGAGCACCCTATAAACATCATAACAACAACCTTTCCATCATCACAACATCGCACCAAAAATTAGAACATCGCTCGACAAGGATGAAAGCTAGTAAATCATATTCGAACCAGAAAAGAAAGGGTGAGATAGAGAGAGACGCTTGCTGCTGTTGTTGTCGGGGTGCTCGACGAGAATAAACGATGTTGTTTTAGGAGCTGCGCTTGTTGTAGTCTTCGGAGGGCCTCGCATAGCAACGTTGTCAACGTGCTTTTCGACCAAAGCTAAAAAGAGGAGAGAATGTGGGATAGAGAGAGAAGAGAGAATAGAGAGGATGAAAATGAATATGACGTGTGTTCTTAGTATAAATTTTGAAAATGCTCTAAACATGAAAAGCAAACGCTTAAATTAAATTTTATTTAGGGAAAACAAATGTTTAAACAAAATTTTAACAAAAAAATATAAAAGTTGAAAATTTTAAAAATATAAATATAAAATTCCAACAAATAAATTTTAAGAAATTTTTTTTGATAAATTCGAAAAAAAAAATTATAAAAAAAATATATTTCTAATAAATAAAAAATATAATTCCTAAAAAAATAATAAAAAATAAAAATAATTCAAATTCAAATTCTTAATGATTATTTACATAAAAATTGTAAATAAATATTTAAATGAATAGATAAAAATACACCAATCCACGTCATTCATTTTTATTTCTATTTCCTATAATTTGAACACAAGTATTATTTATTATTTATTTTATTTTTGTAGCGATAAAAAAATTGTAAGATTCATTTACTTTAAAATGTATATATTACTTGATAATATATTAACGCAAAATTGCTCTATTTTTACTGAGCCCTGTTTGATATTGATTTAAATTAAATTTTTAGTAGATTTTGATTAAATTTTTTTTTAAATATGTGGCTAAAAAGTTGTGGGACTTATAAAATATGTGGTTAATATTGATTATTTGACTTTAATTTAAATTAAAATATAATTTAAATCAATATCAAATAGGGGCTAAATAATCAAATTCAATGAAATAAAATGTCATAAAATAATTTTTCAGAATTTAAAACTAAATGTGTTTTCTATTTTGAGAAATAATTTTGTTAAACTTAAACAAAATACTTTTTAGTAATTTTAAAACACTCAAAAAACAAAAATCTGAAACTGAACTTAAAACTGAAAATTGATATCTGAAGCACAAGTCCATTATAAAAAAAAAATATATAAAATTGACCCTACATGTCTGATACGCAACGATCTAAAAATTGGGATCAAAATGTCTCGTTTCGTGTTTTTTTGAGCTTTTTTATTTTTTTATTTCATTTTTTTCGTGCCCAGGTCGCTTTTATTACGCTTTTTAAATCATTTCAATATATTTTTACGTTTTTTTACCTTTAATTATTACATAATTTTTAAATTGATTTAAAATTTTTAAATAATATTAAAATAAGAAAACATTTTTTTTTCATGCTTTCTAATTCCTAGGCTTCGCTTGACTCGCCTAGGTCGAAGATTGTCCTCCACGCTCTTTCGCATTCCATGTTTTCAAGAACACTATTCATAACAAGTCTATTGAGCTTTGATTGGCTTAAAAGTATAAATACGCATACTCACCCGAATAAATAAGCAACTCTTTTAGATGGGGCCAAACAATTCCCTAATAAGCCGTCCTTTGTCAAAAATCTACTTTAAACCCAAGCAGAACATACCATAGCAAAACGAAACCCTAAAGAATCACGTCCTTGTGCCATTGCTTTCCTTCGTTCAATTGAAACAGCAGACAGAAATATATATTTTATGCGTGAAAGGAGAGAAATTGTAAAAGCAAACCCTAGTTCAGTATCCTTAATTGCATTGAAGCCCCGCCAAATACTCCTTTTGGAGCAGCAGAGGAAAAACTCAACAAAGACAAATCCAATGGCAATGAATCGGCCAGAAAACAAGGTCCAATTGAAGACCGAACAGAAGTCTCTTCTTTTCTACTCATTCGCTCTTTGCCTCCAAAAATATGGCTTTTCCAAAACCCTCAAACGATTTCTCTCCGAAGCTCAAATTAAGGTATATATACGTATGTGTTTTTTTCAATGTATGTATAGCTATATGTATGTTTGTTTCAGGAAGTTCAACTAAGCCTAAAACTTGTAAATTTACCTTTTAGATCCAAAGATATTTTGATAACATTTTTTTTTTTTTTTTCCTGTTTTTTATTACTTTTTTAGCTCCAATAAGTAATTCACTTAGAGAATGTTTACTAAGCTTGAAACTGCTCTTATCTTGACGTGCTTCTAAAATGCAATTGGATGTTAAAAGGAAAAGTTTGAATTTATTGGTGGAGGAAGTACAATTTCTAAGCATGGTGTGTTTTTAGGCAAGCAAGTGCTGCATGCTGTACACTGTTGGTCCTACCCTGCTCCTCTTTATTGAAAATTTGAGCTCCCACAAGCAATTTAGACTGCTATGGCTTGAAGTTTTCTTTTTGTTCTTGGTGCTTGTAATCTTCTTGCTTTTCAGTAAAATGATTACTGGAAATTATAATCTCTCAGAGGTGTCCACTGCACGGTGAAGGGATGAAACGTTTTTGAGATATTAAAATGTTTTGGCAATGCTAATGGAGATAACTTAGTTTTTGACTCTTTGTTTTTCAATATCCTCAGTTTAAGTTTTTGACTCTTTGTTTTTCAATATCCTCAGTTTAAGTTTCTTAGAAGAAAGTCCTTAGTGAAAGATGACGAAAATATAATTTCTTGGCAGTTCCATCATCCATGCATATAAGAAGCAAATTTTGCTGGATTAACTTTTAATTTTTTGCACATTATTTACGCATGGCCAATGAAGATGCTGCAAAAGAATAAACAAGATAAAGCAAATTCAGGGAATGATTGTCGAAAGCCTTTTTAATAAACATTCCTGTTTTTGGTCAGGATGATGATTGGGAGGCAAGAGCACTTAATTTGGAGGATATCTTTTCCAAATATTTAGATAATTGGTAAGTAACTTCTCAGCATTTATAACCATTCTGTTAATCATATTCTAAGTCATTGCATCCTGAAAAATTCTTCATACTTTGCAAAAGGTGAAAAAATCTTCAAAGCAAGTTTCTTTATCGATCCTACCCTGGGCCATCTTCTCTATTTGTATTCAAAGAATTTTTAGCAATATCATTTTTTTCGTCATGTATGTTCTCGGTATTTGTAAATATGTATTGTAAATTTACAAAAAAATTTGCAAATGTACTCTTCCTTTGATATTTTTTATACTAGCAAAACTTTGCTAGTAGTGAAGTTAGGTGGGAGGAGGATGTGCATATGAATGGTCGATGATGAATTTTTCTTTTACACTGTTTTTGGGTTTTACCTGGGATTAAGGACTGACATGGGCAATGTGGATCAGGTTGAATTTTAATGCGTGGATGAAATCCTTCCTTGAAGCTCTTTTACGTTTCTGATATTTCTAGTGTTTCCTTGCTGAATTAATAAATTTGGTACTTGTGAATTGGATTTGTATATTAATTTGATTCTATTTCTACTTGAGCTTCTATGATGTGCAGTAATGAAGTTCACACCAATATTGACCCCCGGAAGGATCAGGGTAAGATATATAGATGAAAGCTTCTATCTATGATGTTATTTGTTTTTCAAGGATTTTGATAATGTATAAATAGGTGAATGTTACTATTCATGCTTATTGATAGTTTTTTTCGTTGCAGAACATCAAGTAGACGGCACAGCGGCCTCCGAGGAAAAAATGAGAAAGAAAAAAAAGAGCAATGGCAAAGATACTGACTTTGCAGTCACGAATTCTGCAAAAACTTCTGAAGAGGTGCAGACACACCATAAGGTTACTGAATCAAATGCAAGGTCAAGAAAAGAAAAAAACAAAATGACAGCCAATACTCTTGTTCAAGGTGAACATGAATTATTAGCCTCGAAGCAAGTTACTGATGGTGCAGCTCGTGAAATACCGGTGGATGAATTCACTAGGAAGCAGAAAGAGAAGAAAAAAAAGAAAAGCAATCTAACTTCTGAATTACTTGACGGTGATAAAAAACGACCAGAGGTAATGCCTGAGGTTACTTACGAGAAAAGCAAAGACTTAAATGACAGTAAAGATGATTATGCGACCCTTGTTGAATCTAAAGAGAAAAAGAAGAAGAAAAAGCTGAAGAAGGATGGTCTTCTTGAAGATGGTGAGGAGGGCGGCTTGAGAAATAAGAGTAAAGTGGATGCTGATAAAGTTGTTAGTGACATTCAATTAGAAGAGGATAAAGTTCAAGATAAAGAAAAGAAGAGAAAGAAAGGAGCTACAGTGGAATTATCTGGTTCTGATGCTGGGGTAATTGACAGAAAAGATGTAATAACTAAAAAATCTAAGAAAAAATCAGTTGAGACTGTGGAAGATGGGGCTAATGAATATAATATTGCTTCCAAGAAAAGGAAACGACTGGCTCATGATGAAGATGGGAAACAGTCTGTTGAGGAAGTAGCAGTTGAAGAAACGAAGCGCAGAAAAACTGATGGGCAGGAAGAAGCAAAGGATGTTGAGCAGCAAGGGAATGGTAGTCTCAACAATAATGGAGTTGAGAAGTCCAGTCAGCCAAAATCCACGGGAAAACAATGCAATAGTTCTGCTGAGGTATGTGGTTTCTTTCCTTATTTTTCTTTTTCAATAGTTTCTTCCCTTATTATTTCTTGATTTACGCATTACATATATAACAGGGAAATTGTTTAAAAAAAAAAAATTGGTCAGCTAGGTTATTCATTTCTATCATATGATTGTGTTGTAAGTGAAATGGAGCTAGATCAATTATTGAAAGCGAAAACATAGAGGAAGTACAGAAATGAAAAAAAATTTATTTTATTTGAAGCTGAGAGCTTCATCTGTAATAGTATAGTTCCTTGGTAGTTTTGCAAATCAATCACAACACCTCAGCCACTCTGTATTAGGGCTGTTAATAGTACCAAGGGCTTGTCTTGGCCACTGGGCCATATTGACTTGCCCTTGATGGCTACGTGAGCACTATTGCTCCAACTGTGCCCCACCCCTCATGCAGTCAGTCTTTGTGCTTGTCTCTCACTACAAACATGACTAGTGGTTTGGGCCTGTTGTGGATTGTGTGGTCAATTTATCAGTTTTCCCCTTTTATCAAAAGCATAGTTTAGTAACATATAGGACTTGTTTGAATGCATGATGGCATCTCTTCTCATTTCTCAAATGCTTGTTGTATCTCCTCTCTCCTTTCTTTTGTTACCTGTTTTCCCCATTTTTACGAGGGTCCTTGAATTAAGGATATTTATTTTACTTCTTGTTATGGTAGATGTTGATCTTTATTTATTACTTAAGGCTTCTTTTGTTCCACATGGAAAATCACAACAAAGGCTCCTTAATCACATATCAAATAAAGTCCGCAGAAGATTGTTGTTATCTGTTGAAGGTAGCGTTATATAAAGTTGCATAATGGAAATGTTTCAAAATAAAATTTAGCAGGTATAGCCCATGTTTGAGCCACATTATTTTTTTCGTTCTCATTCTTCTACTCATTTTCAACCACACATTTTTCAATAAAATAATATTTTTCATCACATCAATAACTTTTCCTTATTTTTCAATCACACATTATCCATCAATCTACTATTCCAAAATACATTCTTACAAAATAGTGTGGTTCAAACACACCCATAGTCTGTAGATCATCTGTTGTGGATCTCACTTCAATAAAATTTTGTAAGGGATGCATGACTGTTGAAGTAATATTTAGAATATATATTCATGCTCCTACTCTAAATCAATCAAACACGACATCCTGAAATATAAAAAGTGAAAAATGGTCACTGTAAGAATTAATTTTGATCAAACTCGAAAATACAGGAGTGTGCATGCAGATTCTGATTCTCTCTAACAAAAAATACTGACCTTGAATTGTGTTGTCATGACCTCAAGTGGTGAATGTTGATTGTTTTTCTTAAAGATAACTTTGATGGTTTATTGCAGCCAAAAACCGTGAATGCTTTTCAAAGGGTTAAAGTTGATGAGGTGATGTTTGTTGATGAGAGGCTTCAAGATAATTCATACTGGGCAAAGGTTTAATTTATCCCTTCATTGATCCTTCAAATGCAATTGCACTTGTATATCTATAGTCTCTTTTCATGAATACACTAATCTTTTGCAATATTTACATGTTCAAACATATAGTTAAATATGAATATACATATTTATACACGAATTTAATATTTTTATCTCCTCAATGGTATTTATGCATGTATGTTTTATTTTATATTTTCTTTTACCCGACTTTCTCACAGGATGGAGCAGAAACTGGCTATGGGGCAAAAGCACAAGAAGTTTTGGGTCAGGTCAGAGGAAGGTATGTCATTCTGTGTTTTACGTGGTGAAATACTGAATATCAAGCTTACCTAGTATGTTTATGGAGCACAGATTATGTAATGATAAAGTAGATAAAAATGCATGGATTAAAAAGCCAACAGAAACTCACTAGCTGATAGCCATGCTCGGAAGTTGATAACATTATACGGCTGGGTTTACCCATCCAAAGATGGCTCTGGATATCATGTTATAAACAACAGAGATAACCCACTGGGCAGTTTGTGGTGCTTTAAAAATAACATTCTCTAGGGGTTTAAATGATGTACTTTCTCTCTTTTACAGGGATTTCCGACATGAAAAAACTAAGAAGAAGCGGGGTAGCTATAGAGGAGGACAGATTGACCTGCAATCTCACTCGATTAAGTTCAACTATTCGGACGAGGAATGACTGGAGAACGGTTGACGTTCAATTATTTGGATGGGGATGACTCGGGCCAATTTCAGTGACCTGTGAACATTCTTTATCCACTGCATGCTTTTCTCTATTATTATGTTTCAATTCTTTCATCGTTGATCATGAATATGGCCGTCTCAGCAATCCATATTCGCATCAAGTTTTGAGTTAATTTAAAATACATTTTGTTGTACTCTTTTGTTAAAACAATGCAATTTTCTTCCTAATTTTTCTCTCTTTTTGCCGTTTTCACCGACAGTGCTGGTTTTTCTTTGAATGGTGTTGGGATTCATGTCCTTACTTTTAAGATTATAGTACGCATTATTCATTATTATTATTATTATTATTATTATTATTTTTATGTAGAGATTTGATTTACGAGAAGAAATATGAAGAATTGCTATTTAAGTCGTTTCTTAATTGAAAAACTAGGACGGGGATCGAGTAAAGACTTGCATATTGTAAGAGCCACATGCAATCTATGGTTTACATGGAGCTGTTCTGATAATATTATTTACTACCAAACATGGCGATTAATATCCTACAAAAGGCCAACTCTTGATTAAAAATAATAATCATGAAATAAATCTTGGATAACTAGTGAAATTGAAAATAATAAGATTTATGGACACAATATTATTGAATTCTATGCATTTTCCAAACTATTAAAAGACAAAATTCAGACTAGTAAATTTGATCAATCCCACCTAAGAGTATAATTAAGTCCTTGTTTGAGATACATTATATTTCTCAATCTCATTCTTCTACTTATTTTTAACAACATTCTTTAATAAAATAATATTTTACATCACATCAATAATTTTTCATTTTTTTTTCAACCACACATTCTCCATTAGTGTAATATTTTAAAATACATTCTTCTAAAATAATGTAACTTAAATATACCCCAAGTGTATAGATGAGGTTGTAAAATGTAATGTCGTCGGTTTGCTATTGTGTTATGCCCTTAATGAGAAATTTTGTACTACTAAACCTAATGATAAATTTTGAACTGCTAAACCTTTTTGATAGTTAGTTCGACCAATAAAAACACAGCATTTTTCTCTTAATGAGAACCAAACAATATATCACACTGTAATTAGATAATTTCCATTATATACAAGAAAGAGAGAGGAAAACCAATTACCAACTTAAAGAGGAAAAGTGTGGAAACCCAAAGATAAAACGAGCTGTTAAGCCAACAAGGAAGTGCCCTCTATTGTGAAGAAAAAGTACATACTAAGAATGGGATTCATCAATTTGGGGACCCATATACGGAATTCCATCCATTTCTGATCCTTGGGGCGTTTCAATCTCTTCAAGCCATCCATAAAAATGGCCATCATCTTCTACCTTCGTAAATTCTTCTCTATCTGCAGGTGCAAAAAGAGAGTCAATAAAAAGAACTACAATAATGAAAATGGAAATGCATAGAAAATAAGCTAACATAAACTCATGTTGCATGCATTTCATGCAGTATGAGATTCGGGCACGTTTGAGGTACGATGTATCAGACATCTCGTGTACGATGTACTAGATGGGATAGGCCAGTTCAATCTCGTCTGAACATGCTATCATAGTCATATTATGAGCTGTAAACTCTGCATCTCAGGTATAAAATAGGATGCTCATAGAGCTTCAACTGCGTACTCTACACAAATGAATAAATTCCACCAGCATCGTGAAACTGTAATGCGGCAGCATTCAAGAGTCCTATGCATATTAGTTGTGCTTAAACAAGGACCACATCGTATAATATAAGTGTTGGAAAATGTCCATTTCTACTTGTGTTCGGAAGGGGAAGAAAATTGGGCATTTCTAGGACATAGAAGCATCGATTCACAATGTGTAGTTCATCAGTTCTTAAAATACGGATTGAGGAAAAAGTATTCCTGCAGCAGATCCCAATACTTTGTTGTTGACCGAAAAATCTTAAAACGGATTATTGTACCAAATGAGACGAGTTTCTTACTTGACAAATCACCAAATGAAGTCTCTCTGTAATGTAAGCAATCCCGGCCATCATCTTTGGAATAGGGAGGTCCAAGAACATCAAGAACAGCACATGGTGTTGTAGCAGTTAATTCATGGATATTTCCTCCTGATGTTGGATATAATACAGAAGTGTCACATGGTGCTGTGAAGCTTCTGTTTGCTTTTATCCTTGCCCGTCTCACTGCATGCAATTCCATCAATATCTCATTTTACAAGAATACTGTTAGATAATGTTCCATAAACTGTAATGCCTGGAACTAATAAATAAGATTTTAACTTCTTTTCCGAACATGTCAAATTGGTGGGGGCGGAAGAGAGATGGGGAAAAAAACTCACATTTCGAAGGTGAATCGTAGTTATCAGAATTGGGGGGATCAGCCCAATCATATGATTTAATGTGCACAGTCCCTAATAGAAGCTTGCAGAAAACAGTCATCCCTGGGTGATTGTGGAGAGGTATGACAGCGGTTGCAGGGAGAAATAAAAGGCATAGCTGTGGAAAGCATAGAACAAAGTGAATAGACTTACTAATTTAGCTTGAATTCACAATATGCACTGAAGTTGTTAATTTTGCAAAGACAGATCTTGGATTTAATATATTATGTTTCATTTTTGTGCTAGAGAGAAAATCTTACAGAGAAATCATGGCATTTGTAGATGGTAGCAGATGCAACTCTAGGATTCCCTTCAACTGCTACACTCTTAGATTGAAAGAACGGCAGATCTCTACTCAGCCCCACATCTTCTGGTTTCATAACATCTACAAAATTATGGTAATAAAAGACTGGTCAGAGAAACAAATGTTACTTTCTTAAATTGCCAGGTTAGTTTAAAACTTTGTATGTGTTCGATGTACTGTTGTCTTCAACGAGTAGTCTAGCATTCAGTGCGGATCGATTTGGTCCTAACATTAGATAGGCTTACAGATTACCAAATGAGTAAGAAATTTCAAGTAGCTAAGTGACTAAATGTTTTCCACTTCATTGTCTACGTGAATGTTTCTTCCCCGTTGGAATTCAAGAAAATTAAATTAGGAGACCTTATTGTGGTAATTATTCTATTATGGTGCAAGGATTCTTCAATTTTTTTTCCCTTCAAGAGTTCTTAACCTAGGATGTAGAACAAAATCGAAGTCAAGACGAAATTTAAATAAATAAATATGTTCATGAGTTTGTTTAATGAGGTAGTTCAATAAGATCTAAGCACAAGTGTTGTGAGATCAACTAGTTTATGAAAATTGTGAGTGGCTTGGCCTCTGACTTTTAGACGAGATAGTTTCACAGTTGAAGTATGACTGATCCCAGGGATTCACATTGTTTATGCATCAATTCCAATAGTGCAGCAGCCCAAATGAAATACTAATCCTCTTGGATTTTGAAATTTGAGCCAACAATCTCAAGATATTGGATCAAAATAAGAACAAAAAGCAATCCACCTTGGATCCCAAAAAGATCCCAGAGAAGTGTGAAAAACAACATATGAGACATCATTAACAAATACATGCCTTTTCCGACAGAAACTCTTAACGAGATGGCTCAACTTGATATTCAAGCCGACAAAGATTCTAAATTTAGTTTTAAATTTTTAGACGAAGTGACACACTACTCACCAAGAATGTTGCACAATCTTTGCACATCACCAGGTGAAGGGACAGTGCCAGGGCCTTTGAAAACTTGTTGGCATGAATCAAATAGCCTCTGCAGTGTCCTTGAAACCATTTTCACAGGTCTCTTTACTTGAATTCTCACCTTTCTTTTGCACCTCTTCTTCTTAATAACACTCTCAACATTATTTTTAACTCTGCTTGATCTCCTTTGCTCCACCAGACCTACAGACTCCATTGTCATCAACAGAACTTAAAAATATAAGGTTGCTTTTCTCTACCCAAATCAAGAAACTCTTCCTTCAAGCTGTTTTTGCATGCAAGAGATATATACATAAATGTGTTTTGTGTGTGTGAAAATAAATATTCTCTTTTCAAATTTTCTTGATCTTTCTCTTGGTCTGATATAATTGAAGAATTTAGTGGGGAACTTGGGAGGAAAAAGTCTTAAAGAGGAAAATTGTAGGTGGGATTGGGAAAAGAGCAACATATAGGAATGGATATACGCAACGTGGGAGGAGAGAGAGAGAGGGAGAGAGAAAAACCATGGGCTATGGGAAGAGTGGACAATAATATCTGCATGGAGTGAAAAAGAAATATTGAGTTGAATCATAGAATGTTTGTAATTATCCGGAGTTTCACCTCAAAATCTTAAATTTATTATTTATATTGAAGAGATATAGTCCTTTTTGAAATGTAATTCTCAATTTTTCAATCACATTTTTTATCAAAATTTATTATGTAATGCATGAGCTAGTATGAGAATATCAATTTTGAAATGCAATAGTGGAGTCAGATTTTCATAATGGTAAGTGTAATATGTTGAAGGAGCAAAATATACATGTATTTTATATAAAAAAAAATTAAAAAAATCTATATTTCATTTAATGAAAATTTCAAAATGTTGTGGAGAGGTCGTCACACGCGCCCCTTGTGCTTCCATCCCGGTTGAAATGTGACTGTCCATTTGAGTTTTAAACGAACAAATGAAAATTGTCATTAAGTATTTTAAAATATATAGCAATAATTCAATTTGTACAAAATTTTGTACGACTTTGTTTACAAAAAAGCCAAGTGACAGCCCTCTCTTGCCGCCACTTGGATTTTTTGTCATTCATTTTGTACAAGTAGCGTGGTTGAATATATAGAGTACATGGTTTCGTATTATATTATTCAATTTTATTCAATACTGCGTGCGAAAAACGTAACGAAAGGAGAATACGAGGAAAACTAAGTTAGAAAGGGGTAAAGGGCAGTTCGTATCCGCCCCTAAGATTGAGCGGAAAACAACTAACTAAAAATCCACTGTTTTTTGAAGTTTGAATACCATACAGAAACGTGTGTCGTGTCATTTAGCCATTTGTGTTCAATTTGAAATGACACTATAGAGCCACACCTGGCTTCAATAATATCTGCACTACCGTTTGCTGTGAATTTCTCATTGGGACAACAATTTTCTTATCTTTATTCTTCAGCAAGTAGTTCATCCACCTCAGCATCTCTGTCTCTTTGTACGTATTAACTATTTCGTATAAAGGTTTGAGTTGTTGGACAAGTGTTAGTGAGTTACGTTTATGTATTTCTTTAATTACGCGTACAAATTTTTTTATAAAGAAATACTCAAATCCACGTATTTTCTCGAGGTTTATATCATTTTAAATATTATATTTAAGAATTTACCCATCATTTTAAAATACGTTAATTGAATATTTGGACATAAACTATTATCGGACACACAAAATATACTAATTAATGAAAAATTGAGAATAAGAATAGAACAAAAAATAAATAAAGACATAAATGCAACAATACACAAATTGTAGACTCTTACTACAATTAGTGCAACTACACTAAGACGCAGATAAACTTGTTAGCGGGAGGAATTATCTAGATTAGATTTAAAAAAAAAAAAAAAGACACGTAACTTTTCCCCCAACTTTTAAGCTTTAGACAAACAAGCTTACATCCGTGCAACTTGCAGATTACGGAATTTGGAAAATGTGGAAAAAAAGTGAACAATTGTTCACTCGTGAAAGATAGAAACTGCAAATTGCATCTTTATTAGTGGAAAATGTGCAACTTACTCAATGGCAGGTAATGACAGATATGCCCCTCTAACCTATGAAATATAGCAAAATCCCATGAGAGGAAGTACAAAACAAGGTGCATTTTTACTATTGCTCGTTTAGGCAAGTTGTCTAAAGAAGTCAAGCATGTGTAAACGTAGGAATTGTCACATCATTTTTCGGCTAATGAATAAATTTATGATGGCAAAACAAAATTAACAACATGATAGCAAGCAAGTCTATGCCAAATTGAATAAATCAATCCTGTTTATGCCCATAATATAAACAAACAACTCACCAGCAATGTAAATAACTATGTGCCACGAAATGAATTTCGATCTCAAAGCAAGGGAGATTGAGAGTCATTTATCAAATCCACGTGCTCTAGATCGATGAATTGCAGAAAAATTTCAACTGGCGTGGGTTGACGAAATCAAAATTGGAATCTATAATACATAGAACAACATAGCTGAAAATTGAGACTTCAAACTACTGTTTCGTTTACTCTATATTTTCTTTCCATACTACTAGTTTTGCATACAACTCGCACAATTTTTTTCCATATGAATGTCATGACGGCATAAAGTTGGTCCTTTTACGCTAACTTTTCATGAATGAACATCATTTCACTACTAAAGGGTCACAAGCAAAAATAATACATGATAGTGACTCAATACCAGACAGTGACTCAATACCAGACGGAATTCAAATCATGTTGTCCACCTCCAAAAGACAATAAGTACGATGATAGTGAGAACCATGCCTGCATATTTAATCCATCGGTCGACACGATTTCGCCTCTCAATGAGCCGCATTACAGAATTTGATAGCCCCAAAGTGTTAAGGACATCCAGAGCTTTTCGTTGAGCTCTCTGCACCAAAGCAAACCCAGTAAGTTATTAGCATGAATAATTCGTCTTACAAAATTATCCACGTATATGAGGTTTCATTTCTCAGATTATGCTACAAAGATTTTTCTAAAATGAAACAAGCAAAACTGCCAGTTTGCTAATTTGTACATTTTGATCAGTTCTTAAAGAAACTAAATATTACCGGTGTTTTAAAAAGCTTGCCGTAGTCCCACTTTACGCTTTTTTACGCATAGGCTAACTTAGGCTCATAAGAGCTTAAAACTTGGCCTTGCTGCCTAGCCGCTCTTTACGCCTTTCAAAATACTAGTTATTACTAACACTTGCTGCTAAACCCGCCAGAGAAACTCTCAATAAGATACAACTATTAGTACACTTAAGTATCTCCAACTCTTTAACCATAAGATACTCTTTATTTTCATGAGTTAACCCTTAAAATTATGTTCTATGAGACTCTTTAAATGTTAATTTTAAATGCGCTCTCTATAATTTAATGCATTCAAAGTATTTCAATTTTCAATGGAGGAAAATATTATATTAATTTAAAGAAAAATTAGTGAAAATAAAATATAGACAAAAATAATAAATATTTTTTGGGAGTAGTAAAATTAAGTGTTCAATATAAAGAGCCTGTTGGAGTACTAAAAATTCTTAATCTCTAATTTATAGATGCTTTCTAAATTGTAGAATATACTCTTTAAAAATAAAAAGTCTCTTGAAGATGCTATTTGACACAAAGAAATTGCGGATACGTATATCAATAAATTCATTTTTTGTATAGACCCTCCATCCCAGTAAAGATCACATTGTTTGAACATTTATAGACATTTGAAAACGCACAATCAACAACAATTTGCATCATTCTTCCAGAACGAACCCACAGCCTCTGTTGCCACTGATTAAGCTTTAGAGAAGACAAGTGTAATGGGCCGAGTAAATATAGAAACTCTTAACATTCTTTCTGGGATAGAGGGAATATCACCTATCAAGATAGTGCAAATGTTTTAGCCGATTCCTATGGATATTTCCGTAGCATTTGCCCTACCCTCCTTCATAAGTAAATATTAACTCCCTCATCATGTTACGTACACAGAACACTCGTTCTAACGCATGCGAGAAAGTTTTAAACCATATCCGCATAATCGTTCTCACAGTGTTATTAGAATGTTTATATTCAACTCTTATAGTTTAATTCAAGTTGTGCACTGATCTTCAACCAAGTAGCACAAGTCTGAGACTGTAAATGTCATTTATATAAAACGTGTGCCAGTGGAATTTTAGAACCACGTGCAAAGATTTTCATTTGTGCACTTGTTTTAACAGAATATTTTGTGTAAACCTATATGCACGAGTATTTATGCATGCATGCACGATGCATCTGTATGTTTCTATGTGGTAGGTGCTTTATAAGGATACCTTTAAGTGATCCCTTTGCTCACTATACTTTGAAAGAATGGCAACGCCAGTCGCATAAGTTTCTTCTAGCATTCTGGATGAGCTACGAACTGACTGCATTGCTTGGGCTTCCTCATCAAATATTCTCAAAACATGAGAGGATTCCCCATTCTAGAATATAAAAGAAAAACCCTTTTAACAGATAAGTCGTGTAATCTAAAAAGAGCAACACAGACAATTCAGCAATTCAGACAGAGAATTCATACGGCTCTTCCAAGTAGTTCTGCCCTCTCTTGAGCTTCTTGTATCTTCTTCTGATGTCTCAATACATATTTATCCAGACTAGCTTTCAACGAGTCGGCCTCCTCGGCCACTTGTTCCACTTTTCTACACGACAAATAAATAAAATTGCTTCATTCTAAAATTAAGACTTCAAACTGTAAGGACAAATGATCATAAAAACAAGAATTACAAACTAAATAACAATCTCATCAGCACAAAAATAGAAGACAAACAGCATAATTGTCAAATGTTAATCTTCCTTGTTAAACAAAACAACATTTTTTACCCAAAAAAAAAAATGTTCCCCACAATTCATAATATTGAATATGAACGAAAGTAGGAACTTAAAATGATTGTTCATCTCCCACATGGTCTTACAATGTGAAAGCTTTACATTGTGTGTGTGGGGGTGTGTGTGTGTGGGGGTGGGGGGGGGGGTGGGGGGTGGGGTTAGCTTTTGCATATATACATATAAAGTGGGACATCACGTCCTTCTTACTATAATTTCCATGTTTATTTACCCTATGAAACCAAAAAAGGGAAAGCAAAAGAACCATATCCCCAAATCCATCCTTCAGAAATCTCCAAATGATAATCCACTGAAATTACGAATGTTAAACTGCCGATCTTCCCTCCAATAGTTCAATCCACAATCCCACAAAATAATACCATACACACTCAATTTTAACCTCCCAAACAAGAACCGTGCTACCTACCCCACCTCCCACTTCTAAAAGAAGGGTCGCCAATTTAGAACTCCTAAAACACATGACTGTCGCATGGAAACTCTTCTTGATCCAAACAAAACATCCCTCACAAACCACTTACTCATCTCAATAGATCTTGGTGGGGTTTTAACCTGTAAAACCTTTCAACCAGCTTTTGGAAAACCACCATCTTGTGGTGAGCCATCTCCATGGGCAAGAGAAAGAGATTAAGAATTACATATCCAGGCAAAGGCACTGCACAAAGAAAATGCAAAAATAACTGCCTGTCTTGCATGGAATTTACAAGCACATAATGGTTTGGGTACTTCCTACGGAATATTTGTCATTCTTTCAATACGTAAATAAATTAAAACTTACAAATATATACACACACACACACACACACACACACACTCTCTTTGCACAAAGATTGCAATCGTCCTAGAAAGAAAACATATAACATTGTTCCAATTCATCTTGCAGTCTTCGCAACCACCTTGATCACATCTGCAGCTAACAAAGTCAATTCCTAAATTTTCAATATCATCAAAATTATTTATATTACACATCCTACAAAAATTAGTCTTCCTAAATTAAATTCTATAAAGTTGTTTCAATCCACTTTGCAGTCTTTCCAACCACTTTGATTATACCAGATTACCAGTGGCAGACAACAATTTTTAATTTTTCGAATAGGATCGTATTCTTCATTGTGAAACCTACATAATCGTTGTGATTTCAATTTAACTTGTGTAACATTGTGCATGGCTCCCTTCTTTAAGCCCTTTCCCAAAACTTTGAAAGTCGAGTCAAACAAAAGTCTAACCGGCCATCAAACAAAACTTAAAATCAGACTTATTAATGCAATCGAAATTACCTATTGAGGCATATAAGTAGAATACATACATTTAAAGAGCTTGATCATATTATGGATAGGGCGATGCTCAAAGTATTCCTATAATTTATATTACAACCTACATATATTTTCAATTAAACAGCATAATTTCAATTTAAACTGATTAATATTGTGGATCACAAAAACTAAACAGTCACAGAAACAACACAAATTACAACCAATCCTCATATTTAGACTTAATTCCATACTTATCAATGCAATAAAAATCCCAATTGATCCATACTATCAGAGTACACACATAAAATTATACGTACACATATGAGTGGGGAGATACCTTTTCCAGAGATCGCGTTGAGACTTGGCGGCGATGGAACGCCAGAGGCGATCCATGTCAGAGCAGAGGGACTGGATCTGAATAATGTCTTGTCTAATTGCGATGTATTGATCATCGGAAGCACCCGAAACGACGCCGTTGGGTATCGAAAATGAAGAAGGGGCGGAAGACGACGTGTACTCGAGACGCTCGAGCCTCTCTATGGCGTCTCTTGTTTTCAGCAACAAACGCTTCGAGCTAGAATACAGTTCCGACAAGTTTCGACCACCGCCGACTATCTCCGTAGCCATTCTCTTTTTTTCTTTTTCTTTTCTCGTGCAATAGTTTGAAGCGCACAATGAGTAAAAAGTTTCATTACACACTGAAC
>CAIGRN010060348.1:0-18734 GCA_903798345.1 Fraxinus anomala
ATGTAGGGCTATTTTTTGCAGTACTTCTGTTCATTCCAGGATTTTATTATACACGGATCGCATACTACGCGTACAAAGGTTGCATAGGCTTCTCTTTTGCCAACATACATATTGTATGGAGTTGCTTGGTGATTCAAGACTCAATGAACAGATATTTATAGTCACAAGATAATTGTAAATAATAGCCTCTTAAGATGTTTTAAATCATTTCTTGTATTTGTTCATCCTTTGAAATTTGTGTTTTGTGAATAGTGATTTGTTTTTTCAGGTTGGTTTAGTTCACGGAGATAATGTCCAATTTTTTTAAAAATATTTGTTGTTGAATCTAGTTGTTTTAAAAATACTACAATCTTTTAAAACGATTACGGTATTTTTTTAAAGATTGCAATTATTTTAGGAAAACGACTCTAGCCGTTTAAAAAGCTTCGTCATTTTTTAAAAACCAACTGGAATCTTTTAAAACAACTTCAGTCATTTAAAAACGCTGTAGTCGTTTTTTTTTTTAAAGAAAAAAAAAAAAAAAGAAAAGAAAGACTAATCTTTTTATGAATTTGTAATTAAATTTGGTATCTATTTCTTCAACATTTAATATACCGTATAAAAATATATAAGAAGACGAACTTTGTTATATATATTCATCGTGTTTCACTACACATTGTTCAAGTATACGGTATTCGATTTTTAAGTATACGACTTACGATAATTAAACCATCAAGTATAATGAAAGACAGTATTCGATTTTTAATTATAAACGGTGTTTGATTCCAACATATTTAGTTCAAAAATATATAGGAAGACGAACTTTGTTTATACAATTCATTGTGCTCCATTAACAATGTTCAAGTATGTCATAATTAGTTTTAAAGTATGCAACTTACAATAATTCATAATGCAAGATAACATGCAAATCAAACTTCTAATATTATAGATTGTGTTTAGTTTTGACCTATTTAGTTTAAAATGAACAGAAAGACGTACTTCATTATATCCTATTCATCGTGCTCTGTCAATAATGTTCAAGTATAGTGTATTGATTTCTAAGTATATGACTTACAATTGATTTGGATAAGTTACATTTTAAATTGTGTTTGGTTTGCTTTCAAATTATTTCATTTAAAAATGTATAGAAAAAGGAGTATATAATAAAAAAAAAACGAGATGTGAATTTGAAAAATGACTACAATCGTTTTCTTGTTACAACTAAAAATGTTTCTGATCGTTCTAAACGATTGTAGTCATTTTAAAAGAAAAAGACAGCATTTATTTAAACGATATAAGACTTTTTTTTCATTCATCATTTGTTATATAAAAATAAAAGAATATGAAAAAAATGTTCAACATTCATAAAACACAAATTAGGTACGAATTACACCAAAACTCACAACACATTGCATATATTGTAATATACATGGGATCTTGCTCCACTACATATTTTTCGAGTATACTGCATTCGATTTTGAAGTATGCGACTTACAATTGATTTCGATAAGTACCATCACGTATAATGAAAGAGCCAATTGAAACTTTTTAAAATGTGTTTGATTTCAACATATTTCGTTAAAAATGTACAGGAAAACGAACTTTGTTATATACAACTCATCATGCTCAACTATACACTATTCGCATATACATCTTACAATTGATTTTGATAAGTTAAAACATCATTTATAATGAAAGATGTGCCAATCAAGTTTTTAACCTTTTAGACCTTGTTTGATTTCGACCTATTTCGATTAAAAACATACAGGAATATGAACTTCATGCTCTACTACACACTGTTCAAGTATATTACATTCAATTTTTATCTCTATGACTTACAATTTGATTTCGATAAATTAAATCATCATGTATAATGAATGAGATGTCAATTAAAATTCTGAACTTTTAGATTGTGTTAGATGTCAACCTATTTCTTTTAAAAAAGTATAGGAAGACGAACATCATTCTATTTAATTCATCGTGCTTCACTGCAAACAATTCAAGTACACCTTATTCAATTTTTAAGTACATCACTTACAATTGATTTTGAATAAGTTAAACCATCATTTATAATAAAAGACAAGATGTCTTTTAAATTTCTAACATTTTAGTATATGCTTGATTTCAACCTATTTAGTTTAAAAACGTATAGGAAGGGGAACTTCATTATTGTACTCCACTACACATTGATCAAGTATATCATATCAGTTTTTAGTCATATGGCTTACAATTGGTTTCGGTAAGTTCATGTATAATGAAAGACGACAGTGTAATTAAACATGTAACATTTTAAACCGTATTTGATTTTATATATTTTGTTTAAAAACTTATTGGAAGAAGTTTGTTATATGCAGTTCCTCCAGTTCATCGTGCTCCACTACACATTGTTTAAGTATACTGTATTTGATTTTAAGTACATGACTTACAATTAATTTTGAATAAGTTCAACTATTACGTATAATAAAAGGCGAGATAGCATCCAAACTCGAAAATGATAAATGAGAAACGTTTGCAGTCTTTTAAAACGATTGAAGTTATTTTTCTTTCTTACATTTTTTTTTTTTTTTTTTGAAAAGTTCCTAATCGTGATCTAAATGTATTTTCTGTTTACCATGGGTTGGCCGTGACTATGCAAATCACAATTAGAGGTTTTTACATTTTTCTAAAAAAAATGTTATAGAAAGGATATTACATTCATTTCATGTAAAGGTCATTTGAAACCTATCAACAATATAGAAAATGATACTTAGACATTTTAAACAAAAGAGACCTTAAAAACTTATTTGAAAGGTTTGATTAAGCCTTGTGTAAAAATTCTTCAATTTTCAATCACATTAACACAATAAAATATTTTATACATAAACCCAAAATTATTCCATACTTTTTAACCATATATTCTCTAGCTGATTCACACGAGATTCCAAGTGTCCCACTTTTTTTGGAAACATTTCCAGTCGTTTTGGCCTTTTAACTATTTCTTTAATTTGTTTTTGTAAACTCACTCCATTGAGTTCACCAAAACAACGTTTTTTTCCAAAAAGAATGCCGACAAACGGGCTAAATTGTTTTACATGATACCATGACTTAAAAGCTACCAAAGGTACGTCCCCAGAATTAAATGCTTAATGCCATCACCAAATTTGGAAATTTTCTAGTTAAACGCACAATAATTTAGTATTTCACATCTCTGGGTTAGAAAAAAAAAATAGACAACTCACCACATAGCCTAATAAAACTGGAAAACCTCCTTGCATATAAAAATGGAGCTGTATGGGGCTTAAATGTTACTTCTCCATCTATCCCAATAATTGAGTTTTTCTCTCCTTTAACCCACACAGCGAACTGAAATTTCTTTAGTTAGCAGCCCATGACTTGTAGCTGCTCATCAGTATCAGCAGCNAGTTTTTCTCTCCTTTAACCCACACAGCGAACTGAAATTTCTTTAGTTAGCAGCCCATGACTTGTAGCTGCTCATCAGTATCAGCAGCAACTTGACAGTTGCAAAGCAATAATTTCACCAAGTTTTCGAAGGCTGCAGTGTTCCGTTGACATCATGCAACCAGAAGAAGCTGGAACAATTTGAGAAGTGTCATTCCGATTTTCTGCGAATTCTCTTCTTTTGTTTCTCCTGCTCTCTGTACCTTCCACGTCGTTCCTCTCTCTGGCGCTTCTTTGAAAGCTGCTCTTCCTTTGAGCGCTCCACTTCTTGTGATTTCTTCTTTGCCTCCTGCTTGAGCTTGCGTTTTTTCATCTACAAAAAGGTCATTACGAATGTCAAATAAATTACTTCTGATTCTGACAAACAAGTTTGTCTAAACTTCAAAAGAAAATTACAGCAATTACTAAAAACCAAATTTTGTTTTCAAACATGATTGGAAATGTTACTTTTCACTTACTTTCGTGTACAAAAAGTTAACTTTTGAAAATATAATCATTATATTGCTGTCATGTTGAGTAACTTATTTCCAACTTTAAAGTAAAATTCTTGCTTATTTACTTACAAGTAAACTTTTTAAGCTTAGCCAAAACATGCTTCTCGCTAAAGAGGAGTACTTCAGAACAGTTAGGCACAATGTTTCTTTCAATTCCAATACTCTACTTCCAGGTTGCCAAATGAATACTAATGACAATTACAAGAAACCACCAGACTTCACACAAGAGATTCCACTTCAGCATTGGAACAAACTAAGACTAGGAAGGCTGGGTAGCATCACAGAATGTTATAATTTCAAATAACAAAAGGTCCAAACAAGCCATTTTCTATTCTACACTTTAGTTTTCCAATAAATACCTTTTCATTTCTAATGAGCTGAAGGTGTTGGACAAGAGTGTGCACTTTTCGTTCATGAGGTTCCATAACAACAGCTTGCCTAATTTCATTAACAGGAATGTCCTTGGGCTTTGAGGCAAATGGCAGAGCTTCGCGTAGAGACTTTGAAATAACCAATGGATTGAACTTCTTTGGCTTCCTTTCAATATGCTGTTAAGTAAAACAGTACAAAAGATAAAAGGTAAGGATGCTGTACAAAGAAAGGAATGTATTTTGTTATTCCATGTCTATCTTTTTTCTTTTTCTATTTTTGGGGGTAGGCTGAAATGCAAGAGGGAAATGAGTTTAACACAGCGGTGAGTTCTCACCTGATACAGTGAATCCTTGTTGACAGGTACCGGAAGATTGTGTTCTCTCCTCAATTCAGCAACTGTTTTCATTCCTTGCCATGTCTTATCACGGGGCTGCAGGGCTGTTGTTAATGGATTGTAATAGCAAGGTACTTCAACTTGAGTCCAAGCGCGCAGAAACACAATGTCGCCCATTTTGATTTTATCCTCAAAGGTGCATCTAGCAATGCCTTCTTTAGCATAACCACCCTTCTTAATTGACTTGTTACCAATCTCATCTTTTGCAGCCTAAATCAAAACAACAAAAAAATAACAATCTCATGAGTTCCTACTTCCAAAGCAATGGAAGTTTTCTAGCCTTCACAATCATTAATAAGTATATATGGTACGATAGTCAAACGAAGTTTGATGAGAAGGAACAAGAACAAGCACAAAGGAACATATATGGCACAACAATATTCAACTAAGCCTTATTCTCAATAAAAATGGGGTCAGGTACAATGAATCATTTTTCATCACTACTATTAGTTCATTGCTATTGCTACATCTAGTAAAAGATCTCGTGCAACTAAATACTCAGCACCACATTAGAGCACATCAGTTAGGTCTACACCTCCCTCTTCTAACTTGCTCTACTAAGATCTCATCACTCTTAAGAATGAAAGGCCCTTGAGGTATATGCAAGACCTACCCCCCACCCCAACCAAGTCACCATTTACTGGTTTCTCCACAATTACTGCCACCTCTGCTTGTTGGGATGTGACAAATGAACTCATCCATGTATTAATTGATTTTTTCACTCGAACATTAACTTATAAATATTTGTCCTGTTGGCTGCATATCAAAATGTATCATTTTTACCATATATACGATAAAATTTTGGTACTTTATTTTATGCATTTTCTTCTTCACCCAACAAACTCTCACTGTTGACCTCCTGTAAAAAATGCTCAACAATTCCAATTATACGGAAACTTTTTCCAGCACCCTTTTCAGGAGATCCCCACCCTGAAAAAGAACAGAAATAAAAGAAAAGTTTCTTATAACAGTCCTCTAATTGTTGCTTCTTCCTAATGAATAGACTTCTAGATTTTCATAGAATGGCGATAGTCGCGATTGATTCTATGATGATGGGAAGAGATTGAAGTAACACTGGAAACCAAGCTTAACCTTTGATAATTATGTGGGGTTTCAGGCTCAAATGGTGAGTGAGATAAATACCTTTTTCACTTGCCCACGTATTTTACTAACGGTTCGCACAGAAGCACCTTCAAACCTGGCAACTTCAAGATCTGAAGTAAACATGCCCTCTATGAGAGCAGTCTTCTTGAAGACCTTAGCGGGATAACCAACAAGCTTGATCTTCTTCATTATCTTTGCAGCATGGTTGAATTCCAGCACTGTTGCAGTTGCTGTGATCCTAAATGTTGCCTGCAGAATACAAAAACCGAGTCAAGAGGGAAAAGAAAACAAAAATTTAAGTTTTTTCTTTTGAGGAAAATAAACAGTGAATTGCAACATTGAATTGTTATCAGCAGGTATAAAACCTCTAATTTGAACAAGAAAATGTTTTGTTGTGCTTTGTTAAACATAACACCAAAATCTATAGCATCTCTAATTTAAACAAGCAAATGTTTTGCTCTGTTAAACATGACTCCAAAATCCATGTGCTCCCCCATGAATCAAGTAGACAGTTGAATTATCCATGCAATCTAACAAACTAAAACAGTAAACATGCAGTACCAAGATGCTTGTAGCACCAGTGTTTCAAAAGCACCTAAGAAGCACGCTCGGGTTGCGCCTTCTGTAGTGATGTCAATGGGCCGAGCCGCGCCGGCTCAGCCCGTATAAGCACGAGCTCGGCTCTTTGCTCGTGGGCCGAGCTCGGCTCGTGAGCTCGTCTAAATTTATTTATTTATTTATTTTTATTATTATTTTTTTTTTAACTCTACCTAGACCCTTAAAAAAAAAAAAAAAAAATTTTGAACGAGCTGCTCGTCAAAAAACGAGCTGAGCAGGCCGGCTCGCATACTCGGGCTCGTCCCCGAGCGGCTCGTGGCTCGTTTTTGCCGAGCCGACAAGCCGCTCGACTCGATTGCCACCTCTAGCCTTCTGGGAGGCATTCATTAGTAGCCTAATGCTTACGCTTCGAGTGGAACATGTCAAGACTTGTGCCTCAAGCCACAAGCCTCGAGATAGTTGAAGTTTGAGCCAATTGGCTCTTTTGAGATAACTGTGTGACCAATCTCAGCCATTTGGGTTGTTATTTTCATGTCCCAGAAAATTTAAAGGTTTTTTGCGTTAGTAAACCCCCCCATGAAAGGTAAAAAGAAAAGAAATTGACCAGGTTGGCTCAAACTTTTATAAATACCTTCACTTTTCTTATCTTTCTTTCATATTTGACCAGGTTGTCTCTGTATTTTTCTCTTTCCCAGTTTGATTTTTCTTTAAAGTCAAAGCAAATAAAATTCTAGCAAATAGCTTGCCACTGGCCAATTGTTTCAGTTGTTTTAGACTTTCAGTTGTAATTGTGGATTAGTGGTCTCGCTATGAGATCACTGCCGTGGTAATTTATAGTTGAATACTAGGCATCTAATTATGTTGAAATGTTTTATTATATATATTTTAGATAGTTCATGATTCATTGTGAGCATAATTTGTATCTTTATCATTTTTGAATTATATTATTCATGTAAGTGATTTTTATGACTCAAAGCACCATAGTTTTAACTCACCTAATGAAAGCAAAATGCCTCAATATTCACATTAGCCTTTTCAAACACTATACACATTATGCACCGTGTACAAGGATAAAGTAATAAATTCGATAATGGAAGTGATGTTTTGGCATTGAAAATTCCATGAACAACGTAAAAAAATGAAACGAACAACGTAAAGAATTTAGTAAATGAAGCTATAAAAATATGAAATGAGCAACATACAGAATATCTGTACAAATTTTGTAGACTTGACCCCTTAAAAGTCATTTTCCCCGCTTAGTTTTCTGGTGCAATTTGGTACCGTAATTGACTTCTTTAAAGAAAAATGGTCACTCAGGCTGGTTCAAAGCCCTATGTTAAACAGGAAAAATCCCATTTCATTCCGTTTTCTATTCTGGAATTCACATAGATCACCAGCCGTATTTATTATGCATTTAATTATTCTCCCAGTGCTCCAATTTGAAAAAATAACCCGATAAATCTAGAGCGTATTTGGCTATGCTTAAAGTTATTTTTAAGAAAGAAAATAAGGTCTTGCTTTCTTTTAAAATGAGTTTTGTTAGTAAATAAAGTAACTTTGAAAATCATATTCGGAAAAATAAGAGACTTAAAAGTCAAACTTGCTTCAAGCACAACAAAACAAGCTCCTGTTCTTGCCTGTGCTTTAAAACAAATATACATCCAAATCATAACTACTTTTTGCATAACATAACCAAAAGCTGGTAAAAGGACATTATACCTGGTTATTAGATAAGTTCTGAACAGCAACCACTCCAGTATGGGGAGGCGCAAGTGCACCCCAGAACATGGCAACACAATGCATGTGTTCAGGAGTGTATTTGAGCATGCGATATCGACCATTACGATCCTCAATGGCATATATGGGAACGGTTTGATAGCGTCTCCATCCCATAGAAACAATTATCGGGTCTCTAGTCTTCAATACTTTCTTGTGCCATCTATGCCGCTTCAACCGTACCTTTAGAAGGTAACAAAAAAATAAGCATGCACTTGATATGTGATAAATAATGAGTAAAGAAGTAGGTATATGCAATTAACAATTCATTCAGGGCTGTTTGGTATAAGGTACTAAATAGAACTGACTGGACAATACGATGGCAAAAGTTTAACTTGTTTTTCTTTTATAATATGGCCAAATACTGTATAATCATCCAACTTACCAAACAAGCACTCTGTACATGAACAGAACAAATATAGTGTAAAACTTTCAACCCCATCTGTTGCAAAAGCAGAATTATTACACCGAAAAGGAAAAGCACGCCACTTTCTAGATTGCAGACAGCAAAGCAAAATATTTACGTAGTACTAGAAAACATTGTGCCTTCAAAAACTAGTTACACCCATTTGGAACAAAAAGTTTATAACGACAATTTTCAAGCAATGAACAAGCTCAATCAACATATTTGTGAGATAGGACTTTCGCATTTTAGTTAGTAGGGGATATTGTGACGTGAAAAAATATCAGACGTAGATTTCCTAAAAACAAAATTCATTCCAAGGCAATCAGTTACTCGAATCATATAGATACAAGTGTGAATTTGGTTACTTTATATTTCTGGCCTTCCGACCCATAACAGGAAATAAAATGATGTGATATTTCACTCAGCATCTAATTATTGACAAACCAAATAAAGCTATATGTCTTCCTCCGTCTTTCTGTGTTTCCTCTCATAAACGTTTTATTAAAGTACGCCAAGGAGGTGGAACCCCATGTACACTATCCATACTTGAACAAAAATAAGTCGAGTTTGAGAAGCATATTCCCAAACCAATGAACGTTGGTCCAAAAGCATAATTAATGTTAAAGTACTCCTCCTTTAACAGTAGAGAAGAATAAGTGGTAACCAATCACCATTAGTAGTACGGAGACAATTCTTTAATAAGATTCAGCAATAAACTAGCATAAGAGGAAATAAAGAATAACCTAGCAAAACAGTTAGTATTAGATAATAAATGAAAGATGATAAAAGAAATGTGTTTCTAACCTGCATATATCCAACATTCTCCTCTCCAAGTGCTAGTCCTCCAACAAGAATGGCGTGAGCAGGATCAAAATTTTCTACCATTTCAAAAGGAACACTAGAAACTTCAAGTCTAAGATAAGTCCCTGCTCTGTAACCTTCTATCTCAATACGAGTACTGTCATCTAGTTCATTGAGTTCAGCCATATTTACTTGTTTCCGAAGTTCAATTTCCTTCTTCAACTGCAGAAATACTGAATTAAGTAACTTTCTTGACGTTTGCATATTAGCTTGTATCAGTACTAGAAATATTACCTTATCAACATACTCACTTCCATCAGTTTGTCCATGGCTAAACTTGGTGTCACTTTTGCCATCATTGTCTTCATCAGGCGATTCAGAACTGTCATACGTGTATTAGAATTAAGGGCACAAAGTTCAATTATAACATGGCAGATGCCATATATATTAGCAACATAAGGCCTAACAACCACAATATTGCAGCTAGTCATAAATCTAAAGTAAAGAGATTTCAAGACCAGACAATTCTCTCTCCGCAAACTTCAAGAGCAATTACCAAATGTCAACCAACAAAAGTTTGCAGTAATGGTTCATAGTTAAGTCAGTCTTAAAAAGAAAAATCAAGCATTTCAATGCAGATCTAAATACAAATTTTGCCAGCATTAATATCCTAATTAGCTAACACAACCGAAACAACGATATAGAAAAGAGATGTGCAAGTATAGTATATCTAAGAGAAGGATATCGGGCATCAAATTTTGCACGAAGAGCCAGTTTTTTCCGTCTTCTCTCCTCAGCAGTTAACTCATCATCCTTATGGACATTACCAAGACTGTCTGTCTGAGTACTCTCATACTTTTGACCTATTTCCAAGTCTTCAAATTCACCAAATACATCATCATTGTCTTCACCATTATCACCAGAGGTGGCTTCTGAAACTTGACCTCTCAATGCAGCTTTAGACCAATCTCCAGTAACAAAACGATCACGAATGCTTTCAATTAAATCTTCACTCCTCCAATCCTTTTCACTTGCATAGTGAATGAATTTGGAGCAGTCTTCAATGTCCACATTACCATCATCAATTCCTTCCTCTGATTTCTGCAATTAATCAAATAACGAACCAACAACCATTATGCAATGTGCCAAGATAGACTTTGAACATAACCAAGATCATTACATAGCAAAAAACAAGCAATGCATGAGAGAGAGAGAGAGAGAGAGAGAGAGAGAGAGAGAGAGTATGAGGACAAACCTTATTTCCCTCCCCTTTAGGCCTGAAGAACTCTTCATCCTCACTTTCTTCCTTCTCACTGCTGACTTGCTTTTCATTTGAAGACACTGACACAGGTTTCCCATATACGAGTTGCATGAGATTAACATTCTTTCTCGAGGCAGTTCGTTCTGCCAAGAACTCTTTCCATTTTGAAATGTTTCCCAAGTCATCTCCTGCAAGAACATGCATCAACTGATGAGGAAAAGGTAAAATTTTCATGAAACAGAGAGGGAATCTTTTGGAAGGTGGAAAGAAAATTATATTTATACAGAAAGAGATGCTGTTCAAATCATATATATTCGAAGTAATGAATCCAAACTATATATACACAAAAAGATATGCTTTTCAAATCAGATATATTCACGGTTCTGAAACTCCAAATAGAATCATGTACTAATATTATATACAAATATCTAACTGAAGAAACAAAGAGTACCATCTCTAGCATGATCTTCATCCTCATCTGAAAAATCAGAATGAGAAGACGCGTCTTGATCTTTGTCACTTCTTATTTCAATATCGCTGGAACCCTGATCATTATCATCTGCTTCATCATCATCAGAGTCCTGCATTAAAAGGATCCACACCATGGTTGAGGCAAAAGCCACATACTTGATTGTTGAAACGAATTCTCTATGTAATAGAAACAAAACTAAAATTCCAACAGGTACCATTCCAGAGAAAATTGATACAAAATCAATAATGTGCCAAGTCACATGATGTTTTAGGCTATTTTCCTGTGCTCAGGCCTTGAAATATGAAATGCATTCTGAAATGTATTGAAGTTTTAAAAGAGGCCCAGGCAACAATCTTAACATGGGATACTAATCTTTTAAAAAGGACAAGTTTCTAGACTTGCTTCAGTAACACCAGTCTGAACTTTTATACCTGTTGAAGACTTAGCTCCAAAATATCTTTTCATCTATAACTTTATGTTTAACTTAGCTATTTGTCGGATCCTTCGGAGATAATAAATGTCTCTATCTTAAATATGGTTATTCTTAGTCTCTTTACATTTTACATAATATTGTTATCTTTTGTCCATCAAATAGACGTGTAAATTGACCTTATTTATACCAAAGGCAGTTACCACGAAAGAAGGGAGAATAGACACTTTGGTGATACTAATGCTCTTTTCATTAATCTGTTTCTGATCACTATAAACTGATAATTTTGTCCCACATTCATGTTTGAGAAAGGAGACCACCACCACAATAGGATACCATTTGAATGATAATTGAAAATTACCTTCAGATGATCAATATCCATGTCATTTTCAAAAATAGCTTTTCTTCGCACCCTTCCATCATGGAAATTTATCTGTTCCTTAAAGTTTCTTTCAGCTGGAGGCTGGTGGTCTGATGTAAAGTAATTTTCCTCATCAGAACTATCATCTGAAGTTATCATAGATAAGTTCTTTTGAAGAATTTTCTCTCCATCTGAAGATTCTATCCTATCTCCATCCTCAGTGTGAGTGTCTTCCTCTGACATACCATCTTCATCTTGTATCCCGGATCCATACTGCTCCGCAGGCTCCAAGGCTTCCCTTTGGTTACCTGAGTCAGGAGCATCTGTTGAACCACTTGCTGCTTCTGATCTTCTCCCAAAAATCGAAATCTTCTTCTCTGTTGTTTCATCCAGTAAATATTCTGGATTCTGCAATGATTTAACCATTTCTACGCCATGGTCACGTTTCTTTACTGCGAAGGAAAGAATGCATAACAGTGAAGCAGAAAGCAAGAAGTAAAATGCCAAGAAGCTGACTGAAATAAGATTGTTAATTTTTAACCTCTATAATTTTTCAGATTAATATTCTCACTCTCTGTTCTAGTTTCCATATATTCATAGTAATCAAAATATCGATGAGAGACTTAACTAAGCACGCGAACTTTTAGCTGGCAAGGTTTCATCCTCAATGCAAACTTGTAAGTTGTAATATTCAAAACCTTATTAACGTATGTGTATATTATTAATGCATGTACCAATATGCCCTCTTTGTCAGAAACTTCATGAAATAATACAATTAACGGGGAAGGACAGAGAATAAATATGTCCATGCCAATTTCTAAAACTTAATATATAACATGCTGTAAACCAAACATGGGAGAGCTTGTGTAAATTATTTCAGAGGGCAAAATTTAGAAATTATGACTATCCAAATTTTGCAGTATTAAACAGAGGGGGAAAAGTACAAAATGAAAACAAAATGTAAACCTCTTTGTGTTCCGCTGGCATCAACTTCATCTTTAGAGTACTGAACAAAGTCATCTTTTATAGTTATGTAGACAGCATCCTTATCATATAAGAGATCCCCTATTCCAGACATAGGCGCATAAAACAGCTTTTCTTTATCACGTAGTCCCTTCCTTTTGGCAGCTGAAGGCAGAGGGCAAGGATCGGCTAGGGCTGTAATGTCATCCAATCTATAATCACCCACGCCAGCAATATGCACCTGCAGTATGTTATAAACTAGTTAAACAATAGATTGCACAGAGTAATATAATAACCTTTTTCGGCAATAAAAATAGAAAATCATATCATAGGAGACAGGACAGTACCAAATAAGGAATATAGTTCCACTGCAATCACATGAAAGTACAGATCCTCCTACATCTATATAAACACTGGTTTATCAAGAATACACAAAGAAAGCATTTGAATTGTTGATTAATTGTCTAGCTTAGAACCAACAGTTCATTATCTAATAGATCTTTCCTTTACTCTATCCAAGATATATATATATATATACACACACACACCAAATTGTTCCTATCTAAGGAACGCTATTGGATCAAATGACGGACATTGATTTGAAAAATACGGCTTTCAGATGAAACTTGGATTCATGTAACAGGAAAGACATTCATTTGAACGATATAGCCGGAAAGATATGCGACCATAAAAGAGAAAAACGAATTAAGTAGAACAAACTGACTGGGTGGTAAACCCATGTAAACTAACAATATCAAATGATAGATAACCAATTAACCCAAAGCATGAAATGAAAGATAGATACCATGGTGAATTCTGTCCTATAAAAGTCAGAAAACAAATGGTTCAAGATAGAAGTATATAAAAGGAAAGTTTAGTGCATATGGACACCCAAAACAAAATTTCAATTCACTTCTTGTTGAAACAAAGAATATACAAAAGATGTAAGAGACAGAATGAGTGCAAGTTAATAAGGGAGAGAAAATATATGAAAATCCTAGTCCGAACTTGAAAAGTTAACGGAAAGAAACAAGACCGATCTTGAAAAGTTTCGAACAGCAAAAATAGGTATTATAAATACAGTTATAGTTTTACACCTTAACCCCTGGTTTGACAGCATTGTGATGGACTTGTAGAAAGTACTCAGAATGAAAAATCCAACAAAATCAGTTGAAATCTTTCATCTAGGGCATTCTGGTCCAAACTTTTCTACTAACCTATTTGCAACTTAAAAAGGAAACTGAAAAATAAATTAAACTGGTTTGAGTTGTTTACCTTAGTTCCCTTCTTCAAATTACAGCCACGCAAATAACCATACAAGGTCACATTTCTGTTACATTTACTATTCGTGCGCACCGTCTCTGGATGAGTAATATCTTCAAAGCGATCTACCAAGATGTAAGGATGAGAAACTCTCCAAGATAAAGGAGGAAACTTCATAACTGAAATAAACCTTGCAAGATTATGTATTTCGCGCTTAGTGTACCTGTTCATTGGCAGGCCAATAGAAACTATGTAAATGCCCATCACTAACCCCTTAATTATTAATAAACAAGCTGAAGGAAACAGTCACCCACTTACTTTCCATGAATAAGGCCAGATAAATAAAATAATTTGGCACCGTCATATATCTCAGTCCAGAATCGATGCTTGAGTCGTTGCTTTGTTTTCTTGAGTTTTTTAACATCCTTAAACTCGTCGAGGTGTGTAAGAACACCCATTATTTTAGGGAATCCATGATTTTGTAATATGTTGAGGAATTCAAATGTTTCCTGCAATTGGAGGTAGAGCAATATTATAAGAAAATGACAAAAAATGTATGTTCTAGTTTATGATAAGAAAACTAAATGCCGATGTAACTTAAACCAAATGCATAGGGCAAAATGATTGCCTGCCTTAGGAAAAATTAGACAGTGGCCAGTGGAAAATCCAACTATATTCGAAATGTGACTTAATTTCAACATAATTTTGCAAGAAAATTTAAACCTCAGTGAACAATGAATCCTACAGATGGCGAGTATTAAAATAATTCAGTGATGGCTGGGAACTTATCAATTGATCAAAGGGGTATATTATTATCTTGCATGTACAAATTTCCTATTCATACTCTTGCAACAAAAGAAATGTGATTCTTCTACATGACATGGCTGTTTTAGGGAACAATTTACTTGTTCCCAGTTTAGAGTTTTGATTGTCTAGATAGCACAAAGGTAATGAATTAACAAACTTCACTGCACAAACAGACAGGAAGTCGATGTAGTTTGCATAATCTCACTATTCTTCCTATGTTTGACCTGACTGAATTGCTTTCAATTTATAAATTAATGGCATAGGTAATCTAATCTCTATATCTGACCGGATCTCCTGCCCCTGGGTCTGCCTCGACTCTAATCAAAAATCTAAATTTTGTGTCGATACCTCCATAAAGCTATGAATACATGTTTGTATGTGTACTTACCTCAGTCAGACACAGATGTACTTCTTAAAACTTCCTGATACTTCGAAGAAATTACAAGCAAAAAGCAGAAACCAACAAGTAGAAGCTCACCATTTCAAAACCATAGCTTCCATCAATGAGAAGCAAGGCCAAATCGGCAAACTTAGCACAATCGATCATCCCATTAATGTCATTTGGACACTCCACAAACTGCAGTCTCCTTTGCTTACCTACACCAAAATAAATCAACAAAGCATTCATCATTTATCAAGCCAATAACAAAAACTAAACACCAACATAAATTGTTGGAATATCACCCAGTCAGCATTCCCATTTAATTGATACATTCTCCAGAAAAATATAAGTGGGTATTGGTGTTCTCGAGACTTTAGACATTGAAAACATGTGAAAATTATTTGAGGTCATCTTTGGTAAACGGAAAGTCTCATTCATGCTCTAATTTCATTCTCTGTTTTTCCAAGTGGCAGGATAATGAAGTAGAGCAGCTTTGTTCACTTATCCTTCATTTTCGTTCCCTCCAACATTGATGAAGCCATCGTAACACTGATCATTAGAGAAAAAGAAATAGAACAAGCTTGTTCAACCTGATACAATAGTAATTGGACCTCGAACTTCAGGTAAATTATGCTTCGTGTAATGCTTTACAAGACATTTGATCAGCAAGGACTTCCCCACCTGCAATGAAACCGACGAATCTCATCCAAGTCGATGGCGGTTGCATAAATTCATAACCAAGTGGAATAAATATTACGTTTATACAAACCTGGGGAGGTCCCTGAACTACAACAACGAAAGGAGCAGGTTCTCCAGTGGAACGATCCATCATTGGGATATGAAGCCTCCGCTGCTCCTTTTCTGTAGCTCGTGCTTGCAATCGCTTTGCTTTGACAGTTGAAGTAAAGGCAAACGCCTGTCCACAGAGAATACATTATGGAGAGAGCAGTGTCATCATGTCAATGCAAAAGACAACTAAAACTCGGTGCTTAATGATGTAGCGCGAAAATTTGTTTCTTTAGAAAGCAAACCAATTCCTCCAGAATTATACAAAACTAAGAAAAATAAAAGCATCTATGTACAGGTTCAGTAAATGTTTGTGTTTCCTTAAGTTTAGTCACCCGCATTATTTCTGTCAAAATTAAAATAACAAAAGTTCATTAAGGAAAAAAAGCACAAAAAGGCACAAGCTACGATCTTTCTTGACATACCTTGGGATTATGCAACTTTTTCTGTTCTTTGGAGAGTTCATCGTTCGAATTCGGCTTGGATTTCGATTTCTTCTTGGCAGAGGCTCCGACTTTCCGTGACCTGTGGGACTTGTGTGGCTGCTCGCTGTTCGCTTCCTGTTTCATCTCCTTCGCCATGATTGTAATTCAGCTCGTCTCTGTATGTTTGAGCAGCCAAGGGGTTTTAGAAGGGTTCCATAAATGGGCCAGCAGCTGCCAAGAGGCCCAATTCATATAGGGCCCAGGTTATAGGCCGCTGGTTCGGATGTAGAGCGAAAATTTTGTTTCTTTAGAAAGCAAAGCCAAATCCTCCAGAATAATACAAAACTATGAAAAATAAAAGAATCTATGCACAGGCACAGTTAGGGGCGGAGCCACCTGGGGTGCCCCCACTGGATTTTCGGGGCAGACAGTTTTTAAAGGCAATGGAAAACCAAAAACAACCGCATCAAAAATTCAAGAGAAATATTGTTGAAAAAATCAATGTTGCTAGAGAAAGATTGCCATCAAGAAACAACAATTCTGGAAAAATAAAACAAATTATAATGAGTTGAGTTCAAATTAAAATCATTCACAGCAAACAAATTCTGTGGATTTCAACATATAAAGCCGTTTTAACACTAATACAATCCGATATTACCTTCCAAGTTTGGTGATGAAGAAGTTGAGTAGAAATCACCGCGATAAATTGGTGCCGATGAATATGTCCCAATTATCCGATACTACCGCAAAGAATACCTAGCAGACATGGGCCTGACTTTTAATTGGGCTTTACAAATATTTTGGGGGAAAAAGGTGAAAATTACCAAATATCAGGCGTTAAAGTTGTGAATTTTTGAAAATCAGGTTTAATGTTTACCTATTCAAAAATCAGTATTTTATATATAAAACCATTAATCTATCAAAATCCTACATTAATCCATTTCATTTCTCTCCACCCTCTCACCCGCCACCTTCACCGCCCACCGCTTCCATCGCCACCTTTCTCTATGTTCTCTCAAATTTCTCTCCCCTCCCCTCTCTTTCACCAACCTCGTTCGTCTTCTCTCTCTCTCTCTCTCTGTTTTCTCTCTCTATCCTCAATCTGTTTCTCTTCTCTCAGTCGCTGATTTCTCCATTTTCTCTCGTTGGCGAAGCGGCGAACGCGGTTACACAGTTTAATGCATTTCCCCAGGTTCCCAGGGAGAAGATCCAGTCACAGATCTAACCGTTTGTCCTTTTTTTAATTGAGTGGTGCAATGGTTGAGTTGGAGAATGCAGTCATGCAGATCTATTTTTGGGGTGGGTGCGGCGGTGGCACTGGTGGTAGTGGATGCAGATTTGTGCGTGCGAATGGCAGTGGGTGATGATCTGTGGATTTCAACATATAAAGCCTGTTTAATACTAATACAATCCGATATTACCTTCCAAGTTTGGTGATGAAGAAGTTGAGTAGAAATCACCGTGATAAATTGGTGCCGATGAATATGTCCCAATTATCCGATACTACCGCAAAGAATACCTAACAGACATGGGCCTGACTTTAATTGGGCTTCACAAATATTTTGGGGGAAAAAAATGTGAAAATTACCAAAACTCAGGTGTTAAGTTGTGAATTTTTAAAAATCGGGTTTAAGATTTACTTATTCAAAAATTAGGTATTTTATTTTAAATATAAAATCATAAATCTATCCAAATCCTACATTAATCAACTTCATTTCTCTCCACCCTCTCACCCGTCGCCTCCATTGCCACTTTTCTCTCCACTCTCTCACATTTCTCTCCCATCCTCTCTCTCTCACCAACCTCATCCATCTTCTCTCTCTATCTCTCCGTTTTCTCTCTCTCTATCCTCAACTCGTTTCTCTTCTCTCAATCGCTGATTTCTCCATTTTCTCTCGTCGGCGAAGCGACGCTCGAAGCGGCGAATGCGGTTACACAGTTTAATGCATTTCCCCAGGTTCCCAGGGAGAAGATCCAGTCGCAAATCCAACCATTTGCCCTTTTTTAATTGAGTGGTGCGATGGTTGAGTTGGAGGATGCAGTCATGCAGATCTATTTTTGGGGTGGGTGCGGCGGTGGCAGTGGTGGTGTGGATGTAGATATGTGCTTGCGAATGGCAGTGGGTAATCGTGGAATGATTGTGGGTTTTGCTGTGCGTGTAGATGGTAGTGGTGCAGTCGTGTTGGCATTGCGTGTTGGCGATGGTGGTTTTAGAGGTAGTGACTGGTGCGGAGAGATTGTGGTGTTGGCGGATCTGTGGTG
>CAIGRN010060349.1:0-20638 GCA_903798345.1 Fraxinus anomala
GATCCCCGAGTCTAAAATCGTTAGAAAAGTTCTTAGATCCCTACCTGAAAGGTTTAAACCTAAAGTCACTTCGATTGAAGAAAGTAAGAACTTGGATACAGTTAAGATAGAAGAATTCGTAGGTTCCCTACAAACATATGAACTCACCATATCTCAACAGAAAAAGACTAAATCCATATCCATGAACACTATTAGAGAAGAAGAGAGTGAGTCAATTGATGCTAAGACGCTTAGAGACGACGAAATAACTTATTTTGTTAAAAAATTTCAGAAGGTGATGAGGAATAGGAAAAAACCTCAAGAACGGAAAAATGGTGTCCCTAGTAAATTTTCAATCGATAAGCGTAAGAAAAATAACTCTAGGACTGCTAATAAGAAAAAACCAATCTGTTAGATGTCATGAATGTTAGGGTTTTGGTCACTATAGGAATGAATATCCTAATTTGAATAAGAACTTGAACAAAGGAAGGCGTAAGGCATTAGCAATGACCTTGAGTGATGATTAATCAGATTCGAGTGCTCAGAATAATACCTCTGGTAGTGAAGATGAACAAAATTTTATGGCCTTCACATCTATAGTTACGATTGAATCCAATAAGTAAAGTGAAAAAGTTGAGAATGAAGAACGTAGTGAAAAATCTGAGGGAGAGTATGAGGATGAGACTGATATTCATGAGTCGTATCGTGAATTATGTGAGGAGAGTCTTAAAATCAAAAAAGGTCAATAAAGTTGTTTTGAAAAAGGTAAATGAACTTGAAAGAGAGAGAGAAACTCATAGGTGACCTTCAGGAAATGAGACTGATATTCATGAGTCTTATCGTGAATTATTCGAAAAGAGTCTTAAAATCAAAAAGGTCAATAAAGCTGTTTTGAGAAAGGTAAATGGACTTGAAAGAGAAAGAAAGAAACTTATAGGTGACCTTTAGGACTCTACCAAAAATCTGAATGAGTTGAAACTTGTTAATGAAAACTTAGAAGCTAAAGTTAAATCATTAACAAGTAATCTTGAAAAATATAATATTCAACTTCATTTGTTTATGCGTGGTACACAGAAACTCGATAATCTGTTGGGGATGAACAAGCCTGTTGGAAATAGGCATGGTCTGAGTTATATTCAAAATGGTAATACTACTACTAGTACATCTAAGACCACGTTCGTTCCAACCACCAACAAAGCTCGAAATACGGTTAATCCTGAACCTAAGGGCACGGATGTCTTTGGATCAAGACTTACTAGACAACGTAGGGTCAATCATCCTATATATCGGCAACAACATCCTAATCAGGTTAGCTATTTAACTGAAATGATGACTCTATTAACTAGGATCACTTTTACTTCTAAGAAGGTTTGGGTTAAGAAGAGTGACATTTCTAGGTCAGATGATCAGCTGAATTGTTATGTTGCCCATGTTGCATTTAAAGCTCAAAATAACTCTATGTGGTATCTTGATAGTGTTTTTTCTAGACATATATGTGGTGACAAAGCCTCGTTCTCTTTTCTCGATGATTTGAATGGTGGTGTAGTTACCTTTAGAAATGGGGCTACTGTACCTATCCTAGGTAAATGTGTCGTTAATATATCTGGATTACCTCCTATATCAAATGTACTTTATGTGAAAGGGTTAAAATCTAACTTGTTAAGCATTAGTCAAATATACGATGCTGATTTTGAGATTAGTTTTGTCTAGAAAAGGTGTACTGTGAATGACTCTACTGGTAACATTGTCCTCGAAAGTGTAAGAACTTCAGACAACTCCTATGGAGTTCTTCCTAATTCCAACTACATGTGCAGTAGTGCCCAGATTGATGTAACTGAACTATGACATCAACACCTTAGTCATATGAACTATAAGAGTTTGTCTAAACTCGCCAAGAAGGAACTTGTTAATGGTTTACTTAAGCTTAAAATTATTGATAACACTCTATGTGGTCCATGTCAACAAGGAAAACAGCTTACAGTAACTCATAAACAAATTTTTAAAATCTTGACAAGCAAACCACTTGAATTACTCCACATGAACTTAATGGGACCATCTAGGACCGAGAGTCTTGGTGGTAAACGCTATATTTTGGTTGTGGTTGACGATTTCTCTTGATATACTTAGATTGAGCTATTGAGAGAAAAATTTGAAGTGCTCTTGTTATATCATTGTGCAAAAGGTTTAGAAATGAGAAAGACTTTACCATATCAAGAATTCGTAGTGATCATCGAAAAGAGTTTGAAAACTCGAATCTTGAAAACTTCGGCCTAGAGGAGTGAATCTAGCATGAGTTTTCCTCGGTGATCACTCCACAACAAAATGAGGTAGTTGAGAGAAAAAATCGTGCGCTTCAAGAAATGGCTAGAGCCATACTTCATGATAAGGGACTAGCTATGCATTTCTGGAGGGAAGCCATCAACACTGCGTGTCACATCGTTAACATGGTTTATCTTAGACCTAAAACTGATATGACACCATATGAGATCTGGAAAGGTAAACGACCTACTATCAAGTACTTTCGTGTGTTTGACAGCAAGTGCTATATTCTGAGAGAGAGAAAGAGAGAATTTAGGCAAGTTTGATTTGAAAAGTGATGAGGAAATTTTCCTAGGATACTCCAGAAATAGTCGAGGCTATCTTGTATACAATTCTCCTACACGGGTTGTGATGGAGCCTATCAATGTAGTGGTGGATGATATATGTAGTGAGGAGGAGATTGGGGAGAGCTTGAACACTTGAGTGTTGATTCCGTCATAGTAACTGAACCTAAAGAAACTTCAGTTCTCAATCCTCCACACACGTCAAATAGTTCAGATACACCTAATAAGGAGTCTACACCTGATGATAAACCTCTTAAAGAACTTTCGCCCAGAGTTAAGACAAATCATCCTAAAGTAAATATTATAGGAGATTTGGATGAAGGGATGAGACTTCAGAAGAAAGTTTTGAACAATCTGACATATGCTAGTTATGTGTCTCAGATTAAGCCAAAGAAAGTCGAAGATGCCCCCAGGGATGAATGTTGGGTAAACGCCATCATGAAGAGCTAAATTAATTTGTACGAAACAACGTGTGAGATTTAGTTCCTAGGCCTGATGATTGTAAAGTTATAGGTACTAAGTGGATTAAATTCTTATTTTAACTACTAGTTACTACTATAACTAGAAATAAGGCTAGGTTAGTTGCCCCGGTTGCTAGACTTGAATCCATCCGAATTCTTTTGGCCATTGTCTGCACTCTAGGATTCAAATTATATCAAATGGATGTCAAGAATACCTTCTTGAATGGAATACTTTAGGAAGAAACCTATGTTGAACAACCCAAAGGATTTATTGATCTTAAATTTCCACATTATATGTATAAGTTGAATAAAGTCTTAAACAAGCTCCTAGAGCTTTGTATGATAGACTTACTGCATATCTTATGGAACATGGCTTTTCAAGAGGCAGTGCAGATAGAACCTTGTTCATCAGACATATTGAGGAAACCATCACAATAGCTCAGATCTATGTCGATGACATTATCTTTGGTTCTCCTATGGATTTTCTGGGTCATGATTTCACTAAATGCATGAAGCAAGAATTTAAGATGAGTATGATTGGAGAATTAAATTACCTTTTAGGTCTCCAAGTTAAACAAACTGATGATGGATGGGTTGTTCATATCTCAATCGAAGTATGCAAAAAATCTTATCAAGTGTTTTGAATTAGATAGCAAGAAACACACTAGAACCCCCATGAGCACCAGTGTCACGTTAGGTCATGATCCTACAGGTAAGAGTGTTGATCAGACACTATACAGAAGTATGGCAGGTAGTTTACTTTATCTCATTGTTAGTAGACCTGACATAGCCTTTAGTGCAGGGTTTGTGCGCGTTTTCAGATTGATCCCAAGGAATTCCACCTGAGCGCCGTGCGACGTATCATTAGATATGTAAATGATACCGTTCTCGAGACTCTACTCTTGATCTTGTTGGCTATTCCGATACCGATTGGGTTGGAAATGCCGATGATAGAAAAAATACTTCTGAAAACTGTTTTTATGTTGGTGCTAATCTTGTCGCTTGGATGAATAAGAAACAAAATTCTATTTCATTGTCCACGAGATGAATATACAACAGCAGGAAGTTGCTGCACTCAACTGCTTTGGATGAAACAGATATTGAGTGATTATGGTATTGAACATGGTACTATGACTGTATTTTGTGATAACACTAGTGCCNAGCAACAGAAAGTTGCTGTACTCAACTGCTTTGGATGAAGCAGATGTTGAGTGATTATGTTATTGAACATGGTACTATGACTGTATTTTGTGATAACACTAGTGCCATTAATATTTTCAAACATTCAGTTCAACACTCTTGAACCAAACATATTTATATACGACATGTACCTCATTGATGAGGTATTTTTGATGTATGTTCGTTATTTACCATTGTGTGATATTGATTTATGCATGCCTCATATTTGCATTTATTTTTATTTTTATTTTTGTGTGATGTCTTTTTTTTTGTGTGTGTTCATTCATTCTATTTATAAATTCCACAATAACAAAAAAAAAATGAAAAATGATGAAAAAAATAATAATAAAAAATTCAAATGTGGACGTTGCTTTTATAGCTTAAAATATCATGTACTTGAATTTGTCTGTTGTGATCAAGCACATGGCTAATCGATAAGCGGTATCATAATTTTCATTACTGACTTAGGTTATTCATGGAGTACTTAGTATAGAAGTCTTCATGTACTATCTGCACTGCACACACTATGATATTGTTAGTGGGACTCTACCGCGTGTGTGAGATTTGGGATAACAATCACATGTTAGTAAGGTGACTTTGAACATGAATTAACCGTATATATTAGACTTAAACTCAAGTTTATCCCTGATATTGTTAAAAAAATAGAATAAAAAAGGGGAGCTCAATATCTTATATTTTTTCTTTGAAACTTATTTGACTTGATCAATTAAGCTTGCAGAGTTTCTCATAACCTGGTGGCTATGGTCAACTAACTTGGGTTAACCGACCTAAAGCTCGCTACATGAGTCATTTTAGTCGCTTAATGAAGAAAAACCTGCTCTTAAGATGAGAAAATTAATAATGAGCTTCGTTTATTGAATGATATGTAATAAAATATTTTGCTCATATCCTGGGGAGAAAAAAGTACTTCCATTCATAATGAGCTTTACGTTGTAGGTTCTAATGTGCTTTAAATGAATTGACTTTTATAAGTAGGGAAATAAACTTATTTGCAGTGATGTTTAGCGTGTCATTTCTAAAACAAATTAAGGTATATAGTCCTATTTTTAAAGGATTAGTGACATTTTACATATATGAGTCACTTATATAATTTACTCAATGCTAACTTGAACTAAGTACGTGGGAATGTTTACTGTTTATTGCTTATCTTTGTACATGTTCACAATAGTATTTTTGAGTTATTCTGTGTTACTGTTCAAATAAATGATACAAAAAAAAAAGGTACAAAGTATTTTGTGGTATTTTTTTATTCTACGTTATTCGTTGTTATTTTGTGAAAAAAATGGGGAATAATAGTATATTTTGGAGTAGTAGATATTTTTTAATGTATATGACAAATTTGACTTAACTTGATATATCTACAAATTTTGACTCAATGATAATTTCAGTATTGCTAGATTAAGTTTTGATGTTTTGTAGTGTCAATGTTTCGTTTTGGTATGTTGGGTTACATTGATATTACGTCTTAATTTAGCTTATGATATGAAACTAAAAAGATGCATTATGAGTTATTAACTACTTAAATCACTTTTACAATGTGTACTGCTTGATTTAACTGCTTGAATTACTTTTACACTGAGTACTGTATCATATACATTTTACACTGGGTATTTGAGTTGTCTATTTCAAGAAACAGATTTTGATAAATAAAAAGCAGAATTCAATCAAGACAGTTATTGGTTGTATCAGTTTTTGAGTCTGTAATTCTATTTCACTACTACCTTGACTTTGTATTGTAGTTTTGTCACAAAATGCTAAAGGGGAAGCTTGTTAGGTATTTGATGTAATTGACAAGTTTGTGAACAAAAGTGACTAAAATTAATAAGTTGTAAAAGTCAAGGAGTAATGTGCAATTAGTAAAAATTGAGTTAAATTAGGTCTAGGGTTCGAGAATATAAAGAACGAAAAATGGTGCCGAAATTTCACTAGACTNAAATAAAGATTGAAAGAGTAAATATTCGCTCGCGAAAACCATTTTTTTTTAGTTGCTAAACTTGGATAAAGGACAAAACAAAATAAATATTTTTTTCGAACGTATGTGCAATTACTGGAAATTGAATTATACTAGGTCTAGGGTTCGAAAATGGAAAAGAAAGAAAAACGGCGCCGGAATTCTACTAGACTGTCACCAATGTTTGACTCGAGCATGATAAACAGAAACTGCGTTGCCCGCCTATCGCCAGACATTCGCTCGAGCGACACATTGTCGCTCAACTGTTTCTCGAGCGATAGGGTTATTTGAGAAGTTTTTAATTCGTTTTTTAAGGCTTTTTATCTGGTCCATTCATATCTTGATCTACATATAAATACCTGAACGCCTCTGAATGATTTTTTCTAAGGTTGAATATTGAGAACAACACATTCCCTTCATATCATCTTCATAAATTTGTTTTCAACTTTCGTTCTGTCATTGACTATTGGCGGTAAAGACATCAATTCACAATCCAAATACCAAACTGCTGCTTCTTATATATCTGTCAGAGTTCTGAAGATCAAGAGAAGGTGACTGAAGTTCCAATCGTTGAAGAATGCGGAGTTCTTCGTTAATCTACATGAGATAAATGAATTCACAAAGCTAGGAGTTGCTGCAGGAGAGCTTTAAAAACTACAGTTGAGAGTTGGTGCAGAAGTACGAAATTCAGGAGAGCTATGAAATTTGCAGTCAGGAGGTCAGAAAGTACTAGTGGTAGTTGAATTTGACGGACTGTAAGTTTTAATTCGTTTATAATGGATTGTTGACTGACAAAGTGCCTGGAGTTTTTCCCTAATTGGGGTTTCTTCGTGATCATATCTTGTGTTAATTTATTGCTTTCATAACTGTGGTATTTCAATATAGGAAAAAATTGAATTGTATGATTAATCATCTAGAAATAATTAATAGTGACTTGTTGTTATTTAATTATTAAGTTTTTAATTCCGCATAATCGCCTATTCACCCCCGATCTAGGTGTAGTTTGGGTTGAACTTCGTATTTTCATTATTCACAAGCTGAGGGCATATGCAAGCTGATGTGCTCATGGGTCAGTTCATATTTTTGCTTTAATTTTGGACTTGTTTTAACTCATTTGTTTCCTTAATTTGTTACTTTATTGAAAACAATCTAGTCGTCTCATGGGCGGCTCGGCTTGTGAAGCCCATGAGCTTCAAGCCGAGTCGAGCCCATATTTTGATGACAAGCCGAGTTCGTGGTTGCAAGGGAAGAGCTGACTCGACTGGCCCATTGTAACCCTATCACTAAGCAATTCTTTGCCACGTAGGGCTTGTACATGCAATTTGCCTTTACATCTTACTTTTAGTGTTTCATCATGTTACATAGTGCGAACTCTGGCCTTTTGTATATAAACTTCTCGTGTATGGGATTAGGTTTCAGGCTTTATGCTCAATAGTGCACATCTAAGTCTTGCTACGTCAAGACTCAAGAGCGTAGACACTGCCAACTAAAGGTGTATTTAACATCCAAATTGAGCTTACGTTCTTTGATTTATATAGTGATTTTTGAGTATGGAGACGATTTATTTGCTATGTCGAGTCATTAAAATCCACTTGCTCCATGGGTATAATACAAACAGTTGAAGATCTTTTATGATACAATTGAGTTGCGATATGTTCTCTATTTGCCTTTATTCCTTGAGTGCACATGTTGCGTTGACTTGGGCTCTTTAATGCTTATTAAATTATCTTGATATTAGAGAAATCAAAATGAAACACGACTTTAACTATTTATATTATTAAGTAAATTAAGGTTTAAGTAGGGCAAGGTTATCTACTAAGAGAAGTTGTAAAAGTTTTGTGCATACGAGGCATTTGAAATGAAGATAGGAAGAGAGAGTTGGGTAACAGTAGTAATAATCTTCTCAATATATAACAAGATGTTATAAATTAGTTATAAAAGAGAAGAAAATATAAAAATCAATAAACTTGTATTTATTTTATTGAGAACTAAAGCCTATACTTATATGGAAGGATTACGACTATAAAGAATACAATAGTCATAATGACCATAGGATTCAACGATCATTCACTTATTAGTGAATATTTTACAAGTGTGATTGTTGGAGAAACATTCAATTAACAATTTTACTTTTATTTTATTTTTTGTCAACAATACCTTTAATTGTAATTTGTGAATATACTATAATATTGTTAATAATCAATTATCATACCAACAAAAAATCTATATAAATCAAACTCCATTTAATTATAAATTCCATTGTTTTAGCATTAAAGTACTGAAAATTTTATATCAATCAAATTAAGTTCTCATTTATCAATAATGTTAGGTTGTAAAGATGTTGGCAATCTTTTGACAAAATTATTGTTGAAAAAGAGTTTTTAAAAGTCAAAGTGTCAAGTGGTAAGTTGTATAATGAGTTAGAAGTCTTAGGTTTCGAGTATGGAAGAGAAAAAAAGAGTCACCGCAATTTCGCTAGCCTATTGCCCAACTGACGCTCGAGCTGTAAAACTGGAAGTTGCGTCGTCCGCCTGTCGCCTAGACCTCGCTCGAGCGACACAATATTGCTCGCCTGTCACTGAGCTATCGCTTGAGCGATAGTGTATCCCGAGAAAATCTAATTCACATTTTTCGAAGTTTTTATTTTGTCCATACTACCAAAAACCTCTAAACTATATATATTCACGCCTCCATTCGAAAAACATTTTTGAACATTGAGAGAAACAAGAGATTACTTTCTACATATAATTTTAATAATTCAACCTTAGCATTGAACTTCACATAAACCAAACACCAAAACACATACTTCCTTAACATTTGTCAAAGTTCTGAAGATCAAGGAAGGTGACTGGAGTTTCGGTTGTTGGAGAATGATGAGTTCTCATTTATCTACATAAGATAAAAAAATTCAGAAGGTCGAGAATTCATGCAGGAGCACGCAATCCAAGAAGGCTTTGATGATTACAGTGAGGAGGTCGAAAGTACTAAAGATAGTCAGTCTGACACTATTGTAAGTTGATTCATTTATAGTAGATTTTTACTGGTTTGGACTTGGAGTTTTTACCCAGTTATGAGTTTTCTCCATCAACAAATTTCAAGTGTTATTTATTTTTCAGTAATTTATTAACTGCAATAATTCAATATATAATAGTTTTGCATTTAAATTCATCTGGATTAATTAATAACTATGATTTGTTGCATTTATTAATTGATAAATGTAAATTCCGTATAAACATCTATTCACCTCTCATCTAGGTGTTAGTTGGGTCAAACTTCATTATTTCAAGTGGTATCAGAGCACCATTTCGATTCCTGACCCATATTTAATGTAGATGAGTCAGTCTCTTTTCGTACCTCCATTTTTTTTACGGAAGTAATTATGCATATTGAAAGGTTTGAATGAGAGCATTTCTTAAGTCTCTAGATGAAAGGATTTAGGTTAGTGTACAAAATGGTTGGAACGCCTCTTCCTCTATTATTTTAGGTATAGTTATGCCCACAAACATCTCTCTTTGGACCAATGATGAATTAGCTAAGTGCAACTAGAATAGTAAAGGGCTTCATGCCATGGTTATAACTATATCTGCTGAAGAGTTTAGGAAAGTGTCGATATATGAAACCATGAAAGAAGTTTGAGATATTTTAGAGACCATACACGAGGGAACCAAAACCGTTATGAACTCCAAGCTGCTGATGTTAATCACTAGGTTTGAAGAAATTAGAATATCGTTTGATGAATTCTATGCGAAGCCGAATGACACAGTGAACTCTAGTTTTAACCTAGGTGAGAGAATTCATGAGTCTAAGATTATCAGAAAAATCCTGAGATCATTATCTGAAAGAAAGTTACAGCTATCGAGAAGAGCAAAGATCTAGATGCTGCTAATATTGAAGAACTGATTGGATCTCTTCAAACTTATGAACTTACCATATCTTAACATAAGAAGAACAAGTCTACAGCCTTGAACACCGTTAGGGAAGAAGAGTATGATTCATCTAATTCAGAATCACTTAATGATGAGGAAATAGCCTACTTTATTAAGAATTTTCAAAAATTGTTTAGAAATAAGAAAAAGACTAAAGAGAGACATAAATGTGATTCCAGTGAGTTTAGCAAGAGATCTAAATCTATGAAAAGTCATAAGTGCCAAGGTTTTGGCCATTATAGAAGTTAGTGCCCTAATGGTAAGGGAAATCAGGGTAAAGTTATGAATGCAACTCTCACTAATGACGAGTCTAGCTTGGATAATCTAAATGAGATGTCTACACATAAGGAGAGTGGAAGGTTTATGGCCTTCACTACTAGGATCAAAAGTGAATTTGATAAGGATAGTGAGAAGGGTGAGGAAGTAGATAGCGGTGATCAATTTGAGGAAGATTCTGAAGATGAGGATGAGATTCGTGAGGCTTATCAAAAATTATTTCAAGAGAGTCCTAAGATTAAGAAGGTGAATAAAGTTGTGCTTAAGAAGGTCATGGAACTTGAGCTAATTAGAGAGAAACTTGTAGCTAACCTTTAGGAGTTTACCTTATGCCTCAACAAATTAGAAACTATAAATCGATCCTAGAATATAAGATTAAAGATCTTAAAGGTGAAATTGAGAAGGCCTCTAGGAGATTTAATGAGCTGACCATAGAGAGTGAGAAATTAGAATTGCAGGTTAAGAACCTTTTGAGCAAATTTGAACATTCCAAGTCTCAACTTCTTACTTTCTCTAGTGGATCTAAAAAAATCGGACAATCTTTTGGGGTTGAACAAGCCGGCTGGGAAGAAATGAGGTCTAGTATATAATGAGACCGATCATAATAGGGCTAGTCCTTCCAAAACCATTTTTATCCCAGCCACCAACAAATTTAGTAATGTTGCTAATCCTGAACCCAAGGGCAATGACCAATAGACCTATAAATCAATATCAACCATCACGTAATTTTGAACTTAAGTTTATTCCTACTTGTCACAATTGTGGTGCACTGGGACACACAAGGCCTATGTGTCATAAATTTCTAAATAGAAATAGAAATAAGAATTTCATTAGAGTTAAAAATCAGGATTTTGATAGTCGAATTGATTTCTTCACTAATCAAGTGAGTCATTTGAACAAGTTAATGACACATTTGACTCGAAATAAATCTTCCACTAGACAGGTTTAGGTGAAAAGGAATGATTTTGAAAATTTGGAAATTGATCATGGGGCTCTTAATGGTAAGAGCGTTTGTATACCTAATTAAATGCTTATGCATTTAAATTGATTCATTCATTATTACATGCATCTCATTTTTTTGTTTGATTTTTTTTTAAATAAAACAAATTTGAAGAAAATTGGAAAATAAAAAATGGGTGAAAATTCTTTACTACAACATGATATATGATTTATTTGAACATGTATGCTGTGATCAAATATGAGTTTAATTGATGTGCTGTAACATATTTTCTATTACTTTGTTTAGGTTTATGTGGAGTAATCAGTGTAGGTTTTTTCATGTACCATCTACATTGCACACATTATGATCTTGTGAGCAAGTCTTGACCGCGTATGTGAGATTTGTGATGGCCATCATCTGTTGATAAAGTGATCTTGAACATGGTTGACCTTAATTTAGTAGACATAAGTTCGAGTATATCGCTTAAATAAAATAACAATGTTTCATTTTATACTCTTTTTCGAAGTCTATTTGACTCGAGTAATTAAGCTCGATGAGTTTCTCATAACCTGATGCCCTATGATCAACTGACTTGGAGTCATCGGCCCAAAACTGTTACAAGAGTAATGTTAGTTGCTTAATGAAGAATAGTCTGCACATAAAATGTTAAAAATTGAAGAGAAAAATGATGAACTTAAAAAGAAAAATATAAATTGTGTGAAAATGTTATATGTTCAAAGTAAGGGGAGAAAAGAATAATATACACGAACAATGAGCTTTATTTATAGGTCATAATATACATTATTGGTTTGATTTTCATTAGTAGAGGAATAAATTTATTTAATAGTGATGTTTAGCATGTCATTTCTCACAAATATAAGGTTTGAAATCTTGATCACAAGGAATTAATGGCACTTAACACACACGAGTCACTTATACAATTTACTCCATTTGGATTTGAACTGAGTATGTAGAAAAGTTTACTGATCATTGATTATGCTTGTGCATGCTATCAAATGTATCTTTGAGTTATTATATGTTGTTGTTACCTTTGTCATTTGTGACAAAAAGGGGGAGTATGCAGTTAATATGTTATAGTTTGATTTATAAATATTTTTTTCGAAAGTATATGACATTTGAGTTAAACATATTTTTTTGACACTTTTCGGATGTATATGATATTTTCTTCGTTTTAGCTAGATTAAGTTTAGGTATTTAGTGATATCACTATTTGGTTTTGATGTGTTGACTTACATTGATATTGCATCTTAATTTAGCTAGTATGTTATTGAATTTATGAATAACTGTCTCAAATACTTTTATTTCTATTATGTTTTACGTACTTTTACATTTGGTATTTGAGTTGCTTTTTTTTCTAGTTGGTTTTGGGTAGATTAAATTGAATCCATTTGATTTGAAATACATGTTTTATTATATAATGCCAAATGAAGAGTTTGTTAGGTTTTAAAGATTTTGGCAATCTTTTTACAAAATTATTGTTGAAAAAGAGTTTTTAAAAGTCAATGTGTTAAGTTGTAAGTTGTATAGGTGAGTTAGAAGTTTTAGGGTTCGAGTATGGAATGAGGAGAAAAGAGTCGTCGCAATTTCGATAGCATATCGCCCAGTTGATTCTCGATCGGTAAAAATAGAAGCTGCATCATCCGCATGTCGCCTGAACCTCGCTCGAGCGACACACCATAGCTTGTTTGTCGTTCGAGCGACAGTGTTTCCCAAGAAAATCTAATTTGCGTTTTTCAAAGTTTTTATCCGGCCCATACTACCCAAAACCTCTACACTATATATATCCACGCCTCCATTCGAAAAATGTGTTGAACATTGAGAGAAACAAGATATTACTTCCTACATATCATTCTAATAGTTAAACCTTCGTTTTGATTTCTTCATAGCATTAAAAACATCAACTTCACATAAACCAAACACCAAAATACATACTTCCATAACATCGTTAGAGTTTTGAAGATCAGGAAAGGTGACCAAAGTTTCGATTGTTGGAGAACAAGGAGTTCTCATTGATCCAAATGAGATGACGAATTTAGAAGGTCGAGAGTTGGTGCATGAGTACACAATTCAGGAGGGCTTTGGTAATTACACTCAGGAGGTCAGAAAGTATTAGAGTTAGTCGAGTCTAACAGTACTGTAAGTTTATTCGTTTATAGTAAATTTTTACTGGCTTGGACATGGAGTTTTTACCCAATTACGGGTTTTCTCCATTAACAATTTTCAAGTCTTATTTATTTTTCTGTAATTTTCAAGTCTTATTTAAAAACTAGTTGTTGACTAGTTTTTCAACTTGAAATCTGGTGTCTTTCTGGTTGGAAAGTTGCCTCTTTTCATTATGTTTTGACACCATTTCATGTGTTGTTGATTGAGGCCTATAAATAGGTGATATATGATCAATACAAATATATACAAACTACTTGAGATAAATATATTCCACGAGAAAGATCAAAACCTCTTTTATTTATATTCATATTCAAAATTCTATTCTGTTTTCTCAAGTTCTAAAGGAATTTCACTAGTGCCAAGTGTTTATTCCTTTTCCAGGCTTGATAAATCCTGCAAAATATTTGCCAAGAATCCCTTTAAGCATCAAATTCAATCCAAGATGGGGTAAATATTATTTGAGGACAACGATTACGTGTTTAAACCTTCATCCATTAGTTTGGTTTTCTTGTTACTTGTTCTTTTTTTCTTCCCCATCCCCTTTGTGTGGAAACATCTTTATACAACAATCTCAAACGATATTCTGCAATGGAGAACGAAACTATGACGGTGACGATCAAATTAATGAATCAAGATCTTGTTTGTCTAGATCGACTTGATCGGATAAATTTTACAAGATGACAAGACAAGTTGAAGTTCCTTCTCACGGCATTGAAGATCTTATACATTCTTGATTCAGAATTGGCACCACTTGCAGATCCAATGGATAAAGATGCAGAATCTATAAGAATGGAGGACAAAAGTGTCAAGATGATGAACTCATATGCCGCGATCATAATCGTAATGCTCTATTCGACTAATTATACGATATCTACACAAATACATCATCAACTAAAGAAATATGGGATTCTTTGGAAAACAAGTATAAAGTCGAAGAAGAAGGTACTAAGAAATTCCTAATATCAAGGTAATTTGACTTCAATTTCTTTGATAACATTTCCCTCTTTTCCCAAGTACATGAGTTACAAGTTTTTGTTAACAAGTTGGAAGCGGTCAAAATTAAAATCCCAGAATCTTTTCAAGTAGAAGCAATCATTTCGAAACTCCTGAGAACTTGGAAAGGACATCGGAAGAAAATAATGCCTAGTTTCGAAGATTATTCTTTAGAACAAGTGCAAAAATATTTTTGAATTGAAGAAGAATCATTGGCAAGAGATAAGAATGCCAATGCCGTGGAGAAGACCGAATCTTCAAATAAATTCAAAAAGAGAAAATCTTCTAAAACCTTTAACAAGTTTAAAAAGAAGTTTAAGGGATGTTGCTTTGTATGTAGGAAACTTGGACATTTTGCAAAGGAATATCGATATCGAAAGCAAAACAACTTCGAAGGAAGAGTGAACTCCATCAAAGAAGATAATCGTGTGGCTATCGTGAGCGAAATCAATGCAATCAAGGGAAAAGTTCTTAGTTGGTGGTATGATACATGTGCAACTGTAGGTATATCATATGATAAGTCATTATTCAATACATATTATGAAATAGATGGAAATAAAGAGATTCAAATGGGTAGCAAAGGACGGTTCAAAATGGTTGGGAAATGAAATGTAGAGATTATCTTCACTTCCGGGAAAATCGTTACATTAACAAATGTACTACATGTTCCTGAAATGAATAAGAACTTAGTTAGTGGTAATCTATAGAAAAATCGGACATAAAAAGTGATTATGAGTCCTGTAAACTTGTATTATCCTTAAATAGGAAATTTGTTGAAAAATGTTATGCTAGTGAATGAATGGCCAAACTTTGTATTGTGGACAAAATTATTAATAAAACTATTTTGTTTATATTGTTGATTCATTTACTTTATAGTATACTAGATTAGATCACATAGGTTAGAGTACAATGAAAAGAATGTTAAAAAGTGATTTAGTATCATAAAATGAAAATGATGCATTTAAATGTAAAACAAGTGTAGAATTTAAAATGACTAAGAAACCTTATCAATGTTTAAATAGGACTTCTAATAATTTAAAATTAATTCATACAAACATATGTGAATTAAATGTTATGTTAACTAGATGTGGAATTAAGTATTTTATTATCTTTATAGATGATCACTCTAGATATGTTTATGTTTATTTAATAAATATAAACATGAATTTTTGATATGTTTAAAACATAGAAAAATGAAGTAGAAAATCATTTAAGTAAAAAAATAAAAACTCTAAGAAGTGATAGAGGAGGTAAATATTTTTCTAGTGATTTTGTATTGTAAACAATAAGACATAATTCATCAATGTCTTGCACCTCGGACGTCCGAACAAAATGGTTTAACTAAAAGGAAAAATATGACTTTAGTTCAGAGGATAAATACTATATTAACTTACGCTAAGTTGTCATTTAATTTATGGGTTAAAGTATTGTTGAGTGTATGTAGGATATTAAATAGAATTCCTTCGAAATATAAAAATGTTTTTCCTTATGAATTGTGGAAAGGAAAAAAAAACCTAATATTGAATACTTCAAAATATGGGGGTGTCTTACATATATTAGAACACAAACCCTAATAGAACCACGTTGAGTTCAAGAGGCATTAAATGTGCATTTGTTGATTTTACTAGTAATAGCAAATCATATAAATTGTTAAATTTGGAGACCAATGTAATAGTTAAATCAAGTGATGTCGAGTTCTTTAAGAATTCATTATTCTCGGATAATGAATTAATGGATACTTACAATAAGATTTCTAGCTCAGGTGGAACACAAGATGAAACATTTTCTAAAGATGTTCATGAATCTTATGAACCACGAAAAAAGAAAAGAACTCGAATTGAGAAGTTTTTATGACCGGATGAGATTGAGTCTTAAATTATTTAGTTTTACCTAGTAGAAGGAAATAAAAAGAATGTTGTAAGAATAATTCCTTTCATTCTAAAAGTGGAGACTGGTCTTAAAATCTATAGAGCAGCTATGACTTCTCGTGATAGCATATTTTGAAAAGATGCAATGAAATTATGTCTAATAATACAAGAGAACTTGTTGATTTACCATCCAGAATCCAAACCTATTGAATGTAAATGAGTGTTTAGGAGAAAATATAATATTGATGGTTTTCTTAATACATTTAAAACTAGATTGTAGCTAAAGAATATCGACAAAAGAAATGAATAGATTATTTTGATATATATGCACCGGTAGTTAGAATAACTTCAATTAGGATTTTATTCGCATTAGCTTCGATACATGTCTTGTATATTCATCAAATTGATGTCAGACAATATTTTAAATGGGGATTTTGATGAGGTTTATATGGAATAACTCGAAGAGTTTGCTCTACTCGAAAATGAACATAAGGTATGCAAGTTAGTAAAATCGTTATACGGTCTAAAACAAGCACCTAAGAAATTGTATGAAAAATTGAACTTAACTATTAATTCATTTGGTTTCATAAATAATTGTGTAGATAAATGTTTATATTCTAAAGTGTGCGATAAAATTCAGAATTTACTATTTCTTAAGCAAATTTAACTCGCAAACCCCAAAAGATCATCTAAATAAATAAATAAATTAAGTCCCTAATTGGTAGGGATTAAATTCTAGAATTTAAATTTTAATCTAAATTAAAGTCAACAATTAATTTTAATCATATAATTATGGAATTCACAACTTTTTAATTATATATTTCATTAATTTTTATTAAAATTTATCAAAAATTTGATTTTAATCTCGATCGAATAGATTAAAGTTATCAATAACACTAAATGTACACTCTTTGCTTTACATTGTTTTTCACATCCATTTTATTTTCAAAAAATTGTAAACGGGAATTTTTTTTTAAACTATCAAATGGTGTATTGTCACGTGTCATAATGAAAATATTGATGTAAAAAGTGACGTATATATCGCATGATTGTAAAGTTATTTGTTGAAAAATTTTTAAAGTAAGTGGGGTAGACGAGAAGACTGATTAAACAATTCATATGTTAATGTGGCCATAACGTCTGCCAATTCAAGAATGAGTCCCATCAGTCAATGGGCCATGCTAACCGCCCAAAAATTCCCGGCTTAAGGAAAATTTCATCTTTGGATTTGGGCTGTAGCTTGTAGGACCTTTTAATGGATGAATAGGTGATTTGACTGATATGATGCCCTAAAAGCCTAGGGAATAACGAACTTTTTGCACAGTTTTTAACAGTATCTATCATGTTTTCCTATGCTCCTTCTCATGCTCGCATCTATTCGGAGAGCTAAACGTGGCCTCCATTTGGAAGTGATTATAATTTAGAAATGAATGATGAATAAGTGAATAATATTTATGGATAAAAGTGTAAACAAATCATAAATATTAGTAAAAAATGAACTTATAGCTGAGGCCTCGCCTATTTGAAATAGAGCAAGTAGGTCATTGATTTTTAATTTGTAATAGTCAAGTTAAAGAGTAATATGTTCCATTTCGAATAGGTTTAAGTGGCGAATTTTTGTATGAGGCATCATTCCGACCTAAAAGAGGTGACGAAAAAGTCGGTGGTTCATGTGCTCTAGAGGAAGAAGGCTTACATGTAGTCATCAATTTTCCAAGGACATAAAAAGTGATATCATAATGCATCTATATAACAAAGGGAAAATTCTTTGCAATACCTACTTCAATGAAACAAATTAAAATCTACCCTCACTTTGTAAATAATAATATTTATCGTTGTTTAATTATATTTACCCTAATTTAATTTAATTAAGTATACTTAGTATATTCACATTTATTCTTACCCCATCACTATCGTCTTCTTCTCTCTTTCTAATCCTAATACCACCATGGCACCACTACCACCTCCTCTTTTCCACCACCACATCTCACGTTGTCGTCATTGACGCTGCCCACCATCACCGTGATTTCACCGTCACTAAAATCCCTAGCTTTATCTTTTTGTGAATTGTTGAATTTTCAATTCAGATTTAAAAATTTCGTTATATATTGATTAATTTAGATATGAAGTTTTAGCTCGCTTATAATTTTTTGAAGGCAAAACTCAATTTTATGTTACGATGAGGTACAAAAAGCAGGTCAAGCAGAATTGTATAATGTATCAAGAAGACAGTTTCTTAGAACTACGATAGTCTAGCAGCAAGGTTTTTCTTTTCTTAAATAATTTTCGTCTTATAAGCGTGTACATGTATTTATTTTACGTGTATGTTTTTTAATCCATTTAGAATAATTTAAGTACGGATAATTTTGATTTAATTATCACAAACGAGGTGCTATTTTTTTCTTGATTTATACTTTTCATTGGGCAGGATGTTGATTAGGAGATGATCCAGTATGATGGATGTGTATTGAGTTGGTGCTAGCGCTAGAGGATTCCAATTGTGGTGGTGGTGGTCGCAGCAAATACTTTTTCCGGCAACGGATGCCGATAGTACAAGACCAATCTAATTTATTCTTCTATTTGTTGCCTACGTCTTTTTCTTTTATTTGTTAAATCGGATAAGGATATAATGATAACTCAATTTGTGAAATGGTTCATTTTCAAATGGTAGTGGTGGTTTTTGACCGTTGTGGTGGTGGCTGACGATGATGAGAAGTGATTTCAACGGGGTAACATAATGTATTACTTACGCATTGTGGTGGTGGCAGACCTGGTGTTGGGATGGTTTTAATTTAGGTGACATTACTTGTGTCTTGTCGTGGTGGCGGAGTGATTTCAGAAGGGTAACATAGTTTGTTGCCCACTACACTGTAAGAAGGCTAAAGAAATATTTAATAATGAGGATATAACATAATTTAAATTGGGAAAATGAGATTCACATTGCATAGAAGACAAAATATATGTTTAACAGATTATACAATAACATGCACATAGTCCACTCATCATGAGTCGAAAGAGCTTCATTTTGAAATTGATGACGAAAAGTAGTTATCTTATTTCTATAACGAATCAAAGTTTTGAGACTATTATAATTCCATTCAAAAACTTTGTGAAAAAAATGAAAATTGAATTCCATGAATAATGTTTCGGAGAATACGAGAAATTACACTGAAGGAGTTTAAGCCTCTATATTTTTCATTTTGCACTTCCCAATTTACCAGAATGACATTCCATTGTACAAGTACCGGATTGTATACATTCAAATGCTCCACTAGAACGAAAAGGAAAAAAATTAGGGGTTGTTCTCTTTAGATTTCAGTTTTGTGTTTTGAGTTTTGAATTCAGTTTGGATTTTGTATTTATATATTTCAGTTTTGTGTTTTGAGTTTTGAATTCATTTTGGATTTTGTATTTTGAGTGTCCATTTTGAGATTGTTGAAAATGTATTCTTTTTGACATTTTGAAAAATTATTTTGAAAACACCCAAAATGCGTTTTGAAATTTTTGGCTTGATTATAACTGAAAACACTCAAAATGACAAATTTTTCGTTTTGAGTTTTCTTTGTAAATTGTTAACTTGTTTTCAAAAACGTGTTTTCGAAAATAGAAAATATAACATGTTTTCCCTATTTTAAAAAATCGAAAACAGAAAACATATTGAAAATGGTAAAGAAAACAGACCCTTAATTGTTGCAAACATCATAAAATATTGTTGTTAATTATACATTGAATACAATATATACTAAATATTTATTAATCAAATTAAAATCTTGTAAAGAATGTACAATAATTTGTGCAATTTAGAAAATTTGTTTCTCTGTAGTAGTAAAATTAGCATCATCAAAATAAAATATTACGAAATATGTGTACTGATTACCATCAACCACTATATAGAATTAAAGACTAATTAAATATTACATCCATAGTTTATGAAGAGCAACTTAATCGTTCTTTATTTTTATTGAAGTCATAACACAAGACTTTTCATCAAATCTTTGAAAATACGTAAAGTACATGGTATAGTAATACAACAAAAAAATATAGAAATAGAATTAGATAGTGAAAAGCTTTTTTCGGATTGGTATGATAGTAAACAAATTATGAAATAAAAAAAAAAAAAATCGATCCAACACTTAAAAAGAGTGATGAAAGTATATGCTAATCAAAATGAAAGATTTAAAGAATGAGAGAAAAATTATATGTGTTGGGAATTTACTTCTATTTAGTTTCTGCATACAAATATAAGATCCATATCTG